>CM067170.1:153371411-153404907 GCA_034093135.1 Erigeron breviscapus | reverse complement strand
GGGCGTATCATAATTGTTAGAAATATAATTTGTAGTAGTTGATTTGTATACCTTATGTAACTTTGTACTTAGAATATAACATTGTTAATATGGAAGGGGGCATAGTGTAAATTGTGCTCTTGTATATAAACCCCCTTCCACATGCAGTATGTAACCTTTTGACACAAAATACAATCCAATCTTTCACTGAATCTCTCTCTACTCTCTCTCTACTCTCTCTCTAGAAACCGCCATTGATAAACTCTAAACACACACAAAAAGCTCGAACTCTATCTTTAACAATTGGTATCAGAGCACAATCAGTATATCTGAACGATCTACAAGCTTGAATCAAGTTGAATATGTGCGGTCAGGAAGGTCAACCAACCATTCCTGCCACACTCAAATCCATTGTTAAGGACAAGGCAGATTGGGGGGATGAGGATAGGAGATTGGCAAACTTGTATGTGAAGGCTAGAAATTTCATTGTCCAAGCTGTGCCCAAAGACCTTTACCATTCTATTAAAATGTGTTCTACAGCTAAGAAAATGTGGGGTACTTTGACTGTCATGTTTGAGGGTTGCTCTACTTCCACGGAATCCACAATTACTACATTGACCAGGAGGTATGAGAGATTTTTCTCTTTGAGAAATGAATCCTTGACTGACACTCCACCCGCTTCAATTTTTTGGTTAATGATTTAGCTACTGTTGGAATAACTAAGAAAAATGATGTTTTAAAGAGTAAATTTCTTGATTCATTACCACCTAAATGGAATAACTATATTTCTTCTGTTAAGCTAAGTTCTGTTTACCAAGATCTTGATCTCCCTGGACTCTTTGGTTTACTTCATAACCAAGAGTGTTCAGAGGCTGAAAAGTTGATTGCTATGGGTGATTCTTATAGTCAGCCTGCTACAGCACTTGTTGCTTCTATGACTGAACATCCTAGCTCAATGAGTAATGAGATCATACCTTGTACTAATGATGTTGTTCCTGTGATTTCTAACACTAACTCTGTTTGTTCTGAATCTGAACTTGAACCATCTGATGATGATGATCTGGAGAATGTTGTAGCCATGTTGGCTGAAAGGGTGAGAACTGGAGCTTTTCGAAAATACAAAGTAAGAGGAAAGACTGGCCAAGCTGATAAGACCAAGAAGCCATTTGACATGTCCAAAGTCACTTGTTATAAATGTGACAAAACTGGACACATGGCTGGAGACTGCAGATCTAAAGAGTCTTTGCAAGCTGGGCCATCCAAAGCCCAAATGTAGAAGAAGTGAAAAATACTCAAAGCTCAAGACCAAATACAAAGCCTTAAAAGCACAAGTGGCTAAGCTGACTGAGAAGGTGAACAAAAGTGACGAAGAGTCTGGTAGCCAAAGACTGGGCTGAAAGTGCCACCTCATCTGATGATGAAGTCTATGAAGATGCCAAGTGTTTCATGGCCAAAGAAGCTACTCAAAAGTTTGCTGATGATCTTGTCAAAATTCAACAGCAATCTGAGTCAGCTCAGCAGGCATCTACCAGTCAGACTGCTTCACCTGAGGTAATTTCCTTTTCTAATCTGTCTGATAATGAGAAACTGTCTAGACTGAATAGATTGGGTGATGAGGTTCTTTTACAAAAACACTTTAATCAAGAACTTAAAAAGGAAATTTCTGTTTTGAAACTTGAAGTCAGTTCTAAAGATCACACCATTGAAAAACTAAAATCTGAAGTTAAGGCACAACAACAATTGAACTCTATTCTTGTTAAAGAAGCCAAAACTATAGAAGAAAAGTTTTTGAAAGTTAAGCACATAACTGAGTCATGGTGTATTTGTTCTAAAAGAACTGCAAAGTGTGTAAATGACCAAATCCCTCATCAGATCCAAGCTATTTTTGATGGTGACTATGATAGGGTCATAGCCATCAGTGAAGTATGTGTTATGGAGCTTTGTTATCAGCCTCCCTCACCTCCTAAAGTCCAGACCAAAGGGAAAAAGTCCAAACCAATTAAATTGGTTCAAAAATCTGGTATTGGATTTGATGATCCTGAAACCATGAGCCAGACCATTGCTGAAGCTGTGTCTGAAGCTGATAAGGTTATTGTCTTAAAACCTGAGGAAAGTCTTGATTTATCTAAGGTGACCATATCACAGTCTGTGTCAGATTCTAAGTCTAAAACAAACAATGGTAATTCAAAGAAAAAGAAAAGAAAGGTTAGAGATCATAGTGTTCCAAAAGAGAAGATAAAACCTTCAAAGAAAGAGAAATCTGGTTCTCAGAATAAAATGTCACAAACAAAATCTGTGTCTGTTTCAAATGATACCAAGTCTAACTCTGATAAAATGATTACAAAACTTGTTGAGTCTAGAACTGGTAAGGTTTCAACTGATGTTAATTTTCTCAAAAATGTGTCTGATCCTAATATTGTTGATCAAAGAAAATTAAGAGCTGAATGTAAGAAATCTGGAATAGGCAAAGGTTTTGCTTCAAAGGAAACTCTAAATGTTGCTAGAAAGAATTTTAAATCTGGTAAAGGTCAGATCAAGCAACAATGGGTATCCAAATCTGATAAGAGTTTAAGTTCTGTTTCCCAGTCTGAGTCAGACCAGATGGTCAGCTCTGGTGAACCCATCCTTGGATGGGTTCCCAAAAAGAACTAATCTCTTAATAATCATGCAGGGCTATCATGATGAAAATACTTGGCACTTGGATAGTGGGTGTTCCAAGCATATGGCCGGATGTAAGTCCCTGCTCTGTAGCTTTAGGATTTGCGCCGGTCCTAATGTTACATTTGGAGATGATTCTCAAGGAAAGACTGAAGGATTTGGTATTCTTTCAAATGGTCCCATTACTTTCAGAAGGGTCTCATATGTGAATGGTTTGAAGCACAATCTGATAAGTGTGAGTCAGTTGTGTGATGATGGCTATGAAGTGAGATTCAGATCTGATAAGGTAATTGTTCTTGATTTAGAAGGTAATGTTGTTCTTGAAGCAAGAAGGGATGAGTCTTTGTATTCTTTTGACATGAGGAAGCCAACTGTGACAAGAGAAGTGTGTTTCATGTCAAAGTCTCAAGATGAGCTGAACTGGTTGTGGCATAAAAGATGGTCTCATATGAATTTCAAAGACATCAACAAGCTGTGTAAGAAAGAGTTGGTGTCTGGTCTTCCAGTGATAAATTATGAAAAGGACAAGCTGTGTGGTGCTTGTGAGAAAGGCAAACAACATAAAGCTACTTTCAAGTCTAAAACATGCTCAACCATTGATAATTGTTTGGATCTGCTTCATATGGATCTCTTTGGACCAATTAGTACTCCTTCATTCACTGGAATGAGGTACTCTTTGGTCATAATTGATGAATATTCAAGATACACCTGGGTTTTCTTTCTCAAGCACAAGAGTGAAGCTGCTGACAGTATTATTCATTTTATCAAACAAGCTGAAATTCTCTACAAAAGTCATGTAAGGCAACTTAGAAGTGATAATGGTACTGAATTTAAAAATATCACTCTAAATTCATTCTGCAGTGAAAAGGGAATTTCACAAGTCTACTCAGCTGCTAGAACTCCTCAACAAAATGGTGTTGCAGAAAAAAGAAACAGAACTTTGATTGAAGCTGCCAGATCCATGATGGCTCAAAACAATGTCAAATCTCATTTCTGGGCTGAAGCAATTCACACAACCCGCTTTACCCAGAACAGATCTTTTATACCAGAAGACTGCATATGAACTTCTTAGGGGGAGAAAACCAGAAAATGGTTTCCTAAGGATGTTTGGAAGTCCTTGTTACATTCTAAATCAGAAAGACCATATTGGAAAGTTCGATGAGAAAGCTGATGAAGGTATCCTCCTTGGATATGCAACAATGATGAAGGCTTACAGAGTTTACAATAAAAGAACCAAAACAATTGAAAACTCTGTAAATGTAAGTATTGATGAAGGTTGCTCAAAGCTAGTTAGCTCTCCTCCTGAAGATGAAGATCTTGATTTGAAGAACTGGCTACACCTGAGAATGAGCCTCCAACTAATCCTCCAGTTGAAGCTGACAATGCTCAAACTCAGGGGGAGCAGCCTATTGAAGAAGAAGAAAGTGTTCCAATCTTTGAAAATGTGCAAGCTGATCCAGCTTCTACTGAAGAAAACATTCAGAATCCATCAAATGACACTACAACTGATTCAGATCCCCCAACTCTAATCCAAGCTGATCAACCTACTCCACAAGCTGATCCTGCTGAACCTTCAAATCTGAGTCAGTCTATTGTTCCAGTTGCAAGTACTCCAACTCATGCAACCAAATGGACAAGGAGTCATCCAATCAATCAAATCATTGGTGATCCTCTTTCTGGTGTTAAAACAAGAAGAAAGGCAACAGGCAATTTCTGCATGTTTGTTAATTTTGTGAGTAAGATGGAAATCACTAAGATTGATGAAGCTCTGGCAGATCCATCTTGGGTAAATGCAATGCAAGATGAACTAACATAGTTTGAAAGAAACAAGGTTTGGGAACTTGTTCCAATACCTCATCACAAAACTGTGATTGGAACCAAGTGGGTCTACAGAAACAAAATGGATAAAAGGGGTGTTGTGACCAGAAACAAAGCAAGATTGGTAGCTCTTGGTCACAGACAAGCAGATGGAATTGATTATGATGAGACTTTTTCTCCTGTGGCAAGACTAGAGGCAATCAGAATGTTTTTGGCCTTCTCTGCACACAAAGGGTTCAAAGTTTATGATGTGTAAAATCGAGTTTGTAAAATTTATAAACAAGTACCCACTAAAAACCGACTACTACACACTTTCAGGCAGTGGACCTGATCGCATATAGTATAGTAAGTAGTAAGTCCGAGATCGTTCGCAGGGATTGGTTTTGAAATAATTGTTCGCTAAAGCAGTTTTAGAAACAGGATGGAACCGTAGCCGAATTGCTACCTAACTTGACAATTTGAAATTAAAGAAATTGAAACCACAAGACAATTAAAAGTAAAGAAAGTTCAGACAATATAAATAAAGATCATCCACTTCGAATCCACTTGACTTCAGCTATGATTGCACACGTTAAAGATCAAATTCTTTAGAGTTGACAAGATAATCGTGAAAGGATAAAAATGCTCGCGTGGTACCACCAACCGCTCGCAAATCCCCCAAACACCTAAGTTGCTAGTTTAATTACCCAAGCCGGTACCACCAATGCCTAGAAAATCTCCCCAACAATTAGTTTGCTTGATTATCCAATTACCAATTATGCCTATGTGAATGAAAACGTGGTACCACCAACCGTTTCTAAACACGTTTACCGATTAATTCCTATTATATATATTTGACATCCACCGTCATACCATGAACCGGTGACAACCGACCATAGACAATCGAATTGAAACGATAACATATTCACCTAGTACCACTAACGATGAACACATAAACCATCAACATCAAAAGAATAAATCACAAGGAATGAATTGATAAAGATCACGACACAACGATAGTTGAATCAACTCTTGAATTAAAATATTGCAATCATATCATTCGTCAAGTTTCATCAAAGTGGATGATTAGAAATCTAGCCACTCATGCTAAATTGAAATTCATAAAAGAAATTGAAAGAGAACATATTGTACCAACGATTGTTGAAATTAAAATTGCAAAGACGGAAAATTAGATACGATCTAGATGGGTGTTCTTGAATCTTCGATGAATCCAATGATGAAATCTTGAGATGATCCTTGAAAGAATTCGCGGTAGAACAGCTCCTAGAAAGAAAACTTGATGATTTGGGAAATAGGTTTTTTTTCTATTTATACCTCCCCAAAATCTGATGCAAAAAGCTGAACCATTAGGTTCCCCGTACGGCTGACTGCGCCGCAGTGAGGTTAGCGCACTCCCACTGCGGCGCAGTGGGATATCGGGTAAGGTCGAACAAACTCCCGGCCGTGATACTGAGCATCCCACATAGGCTGATAATAATCAAGGCTATAGTTAGTGTGGGCCTGCTGTGATCCAACCCAGGTGAAATCCTGGTCCACCCTCCTGGTAAGCATCAAACTCTCGCTGACTGTTCTGCTGAGACTCATAAATATTCTGAATAGTGTTCCCCAAGAGTGTAAGGTCAAACGAGCGAGGGACGGGAATGCTACGACCAGTCCTCCTCGGTGGCTCCTGTGGAGCATCAGCCATCTCAACATCAGCCTCCTCCAGATCCGGAGGTGGTCCCTCAACCTCTCCCTCATCATCTAACAACCTTTCCGGCTCATTCCCCTTCTTCTTCTTCACTATCTTCGCCCTCATCAACTCATTATAAGAGAAAGTCTCTTGATATACGGGCAAGGAAAGATAAGTTTGGCACTCATCCGAATCAAACACTCCCATTCTCTTGTAAATAGTAGTAATGAAATGACCAAAAACCAATTGTGCATCAGAATGGTTGCACATACGGTCCAAAAGCACAAGAGGCGGCAAAGCAAACTTTAAGTAACCATAGATCATTCTGGTACGCCTTCTCCCAATGAGTAGACCGCTGAACCAAGAAAGTCACGAGCATACGGTGGAGTAACCTCAATCTGACATTCTTAATCTTCGACACACTAACTGAACCAGAGGAGCTCCACGTCTCTCCTCCCGTGACCCTTGTGTAATAGGCTTCAATCGACTCTCCATCCCCCAGGTCAGCTTTTGTAAAATACCCCTTTTTTAGAATAGCCCTCAGAGCCGGGCTCTGCAATTCTTCCCTCGAATACATCCCAACATAATGACCAAACTCAGCAATTGACAGCTTCCTCTGCTGTCCCCCACAATAAAACCAGACAATTCTTTCCTCAAAAATGTCTTTAACCTTCCCCAGTTCCTTCTTCAGTTTCAAAGTCGAGTAAAATTCCAAACATAACTCACGATAAGCTGCTCACGGTTAAGAAATACCCGATTCCAAATATCACAGTTCACATCCCTAGCTCCAACTCGCATACTCATGGAAAACCATTTACGAATGTCCTCCTGGACCCCATATAATTGAGCTTGTACAGGAGGTAAATACCTTGCTGGACAAATGACATGCTTAGCAAGCTTAAACAACTGATTTCTGTAAATGTTCTTATGGGGCTGCCTAATTCCCTCAAATGATAGCCAAGCGTGTCTCTCATTCAGTTGACCTTCAAAAAAGATAAGCGGCACGTCCGCCTGTTGCCTAGGGGTTTTAGTAGGAACATCAGCGGCTTCACTAGATTGCCCCTCGCCCTCCTTTCGCTTAGAAGATGGATTCTGCATTCACAAACATTAAAGCGAATAAACGTGAGTAATAGGAATGCAAAGTTGGAACCATATTTAAACAAACGAAAAATTTTGGCAGGAATGTCCCCCACTGCGGCGCAGTGGGCATGAACAACCCTCACTGCGGCGCAGTGGGGTAAAACGACAAGTTGGGCAGAGGATCCTCACTGCGGCGCAGTGAGGTAAAAATCTGGGCAACAAGTTAGGGTTCTTAACGACTTGGCACAAAAAAAGGGGTCAATCAAACAAACAAATTCAGGGAATAATGAAACAATAATCTTCAACCGGTATTCAAAACTACAATAACCAACATATACATCCCCCACACTTGTTCATAACAAATCCCCAATTTTTCCAAAACCCTAATTTCAAAATTAAAATCAATAATGGGTGAACAAGATGAAAGATTTAACATCCAATTAGCTTCTATTGCCCACAAACATCAAAACCCCTAAATTAATTCGAAGGATTAAGCTAGCATAAACCCTAGAAATTAAAAAAAACTTCAAAATAAAAGAAAAATACAAAGAAACAAAAGAGAAAAACTTACTTCTTCCCATTATGCAATGTTATGAGGATGAAAATCTGGAAGAATGATTAAAGATGGAAGAGAATGGAAGAATTTGATGGAAAAACAAATGAAGATAAAAATCTGGAAGAAAGATGGAAGAAAGTAGAAGAAATTTGAGGGTGGTAGGTTTTTCTCTTCTATGATGAGAGAAAGAAAGAAGATAGAATGAAAGTAAAAAAAGTAAAAGAAAACCTTACTACCTGGCCTGTACTTGGCTTACCCGGCCCCTCACTGCGGCGCAGTGGGGCTTCCTCACTCCCACTGCGGCGCAGTGAGGAGTATTTCAACAAGTGACCAGAGGTTTCAGGATGCGGCGCAGTGGGCATTTGATCTTCCTACTGCGGCGCAGTGTAAAGTCTCTGGAAATTTCTTCACAATTTTTATGCATCAAAAGTGAAACAACTTACCCGGTACTGCATCAAATCGAAACCACACCTGCACTTACTACTAAAACAAGTTTAGAACTAACTAATTCAAAAAAAAAATGCGATAAAATAAACACGGGTTGCCTCCCGAGAAGCGCTTAAGTTATTAACGAGTCTTTAGCTTGACTCGACCAACCTTCAAGTTTCAAGTTCAAACACGGGGATCTCCTCAAATATCCCCTCGACCTGCTCTTCTTCCAAATATAGCTTAAGTCGATGACCATTGACAATGAACGAACCTTCACCATTTCGCTTAAACAACTCAACATAACCCGATGGGTATACGTGCTTAATCTCAAACGGTCCAATCCACCTAGAAGTTAGTTTAGGTTGCTTAATCTTAAATTTTGACAAGAAAAACAACACTTTAGCCCAACCTTAAACTCCTTCCTACGAATCCTCTTATCATGCCAAATCTTGGTCCTCTCCTTATATAGCCTCGAATTCTCATAAGCACCTAACCTAAGCTCATCAAGCTCATGGAGTTGAAACATTCTAAGTTCACGTGCTTCCATCAAATCCAAATTCAAGTTCCTCAAATCCCAATACGCTTTATGCTCTATCTCAATAGGAAGATGAAAGTTTTGCCATAGAGCAACCGGTATGGCGTGGTGCCAATCGGCGTCTTATAAGCCGTCCTAAACGCCCACAAGGCGTCATCTAACTTCTTTGACCACACCTTGGGGTTATCTCCAACAGTTTTTCCAAAATCCTCTTCAAGGCCCTATTTGTGTTTTCCACTTGACCACTGGTCTGTGGATGGTACGAGGTAGAAAAATAGTGGACAACACCATACCTCTTCATCACTTTGGCTAACTGATGGTTTGCAAAATGGGTTCCACGGTCACTAATCAAAGCTCTAGGGCAACCAAAACGATAGAACAACTGTTTCAAGAAATCAATGACTACACGCGCGTCATTCGTGGCAAAGCCTTGGCTTCGGCCCATTTAGACACGTAGTCAACGGCGACAAGAATGTACTAAAACTTATTATACGGTGGGAATGGTCCCATAAAGTCTATACCCCAGACATCAAAAACCTCATATACCTGAATACTCTGTTGAGGCATCTCATCCCGTTTAGTGATGTTCCCCTGTCGCTGACAGATGTCACAAGTCTCAACCAAAGTCTGGGCCTCCTTGAAAATTGTTGGCCAATAGAAACCTGCATAAAAACTTTCTTACCCGTGACTGAAGGACCATAATGACCCCCAGTTGGCCCGTAGTGACACGCATCCAAAATTTCTCTAGTCTCAGCTCCAGCAACACATCTCCTAACCATACCATCTGCACAAACACGAAACAAGTATGGATTGTCCCAAAAATAATACTTAACATCCGATATGAGCTTCTTCTTCTGCTGGGACGTGAAATCATTAGGTATCTCACCTGCAACCAAATAATTAGCCATATCTGCAAACCAAGGAGTTTCATCAGAGTTAGAGATAAACATTAAAGACTCATCGGGGAAGTTATCATTGATCTCCCCATCACGAAGTTCCTCCCGGTGAGGATCTTCCAAATGACTCAAATGGTCGGCAGCCAAATTTTCAGCCCCTTTCTTATCCTTTATCTCAATGTCAAATTCTTGCAACAAAAGAATCCAACGGATAAGCTGGGTTTAGCATCCTGTTTCGAGAACAGGTACTTAAGGGCTGAATGGTCAGTGAAAACTATGGTCTTACTCAAAACAAGATATGATCTAAACTTATCAAATGCAAAGACCACTGCAAGCAACTCCTTTTCTATAGTGGTGTAATTTTGCTGGGCGGGGTTCAAAGTTAAACTAGCAAAGTAAACGGGCTTGAAATGTTTCTCAACCCTTTGCCCTAGCACAGCTCCAACAGCATAGTCACTGGCATCACACATCAACTCGAAAGGCAATTCCCAATCTGGAGCTACCATGATAAGAGACTTAGTCAACTTCTCCTTCAATACCTGAAAAGCACTCAAACAAGCATCATCAAAAACAAAAGGAACGTCCTTCTCCAACAAGTGGGTCATAGGACGAGTAATCTTAGAGAAATCCTTAATAAATCGACGATAAAAACCTGCATGTCCAAGAAAACTCCTTACGGGGGTAATTTGGCAATTACATCTATCTTAGCCCGATCAACCTCAATCCCGGCCTTGGACACTTTATGACCTAACACAATACCCTCAGTGACCATAAAATGGCACTTTTCCCAATTCAAAACAAGGTGTGCCCTCTCACACCGTTCCAACATCCTATCCAAATTACTCAAACAAGAATGAAAAGAATCCCCAAAAACTGAAAAAGCATCCATGAAAACTTCCATGGAAGTTTCAAGCATGTCCTGGAAAATAGCAATCATGCACCTTTGAAAGGTGCCAGGGGCATTACACAAACCAAACGGCATACGCCGATAAGCAAAAGTGCCAAAGGGACAAGTGAAAGTGGTTTTCTCTTGGTCCTTGGGATCAATGGGTATTTGAAAGTACCCGGAAAACCCATCCAAGAAACAAAAATATTCATTCCCTACAAGACGTTCCAACATTTGATCAATAAAAGGAAGGGGAAAGTGATCCTTACGGGTGGCATCATTAAGCTTACGGTAATCTATACAAACCCGCCAACCCGTAATAGTCCTAGTGGCCAAAAGCTCCTTATTATCATTTTCAATGACTGTCATGCCCCCCTTTTTGGGCACACAGTGGACAGGACTTACCCATGAACTATCGGCAATAGGAAAAATGATTCCTGCATCAAGAAGCTTAATCACCTCTTTCTTAACTACCTCCTTCATATTAGGATTCAGCCGCCTTTGTCTCTGGACAACGGGCTTAACATCATCAAGAAAATCAATTTTATGCTGGCAAAAATTAGGACTAATACCTGGGATATATGTGGTCTTCCAAGCAAAAGCCCGCTTATGGGCTTTAAGCACAGACAAGAGACGGTCTTTCTCGTCACTCGAGAGTGAGGACGAGATAACCACTGGAAGAGAAGACTCACCTGACAGATATGCATACTCGAGATGGGTTGGAAGTGGCTTGAGCTCCAAGTCAGTAGGTGGTACATCAACAGAGTTAGGTACCCTTGAACTCCCGTCAGCAACTACCTCCTCAAAAGTCTCGTCCTCGGGAGGTGATTCATCCAAGCTCAGTGCCATGACCTCTGCAAATAAAGCTTCATCAGTAATTTCTCCAGATCCTAAATTAGCGATCTCTTCCTCTCCAATATTTGTCTCCATGAACTCCTGAAATTCTTGATCCAATGCATCATCAATGACATCAATCCTGAAACAAGTCTCATCATTAGAATATGAATGCTTGATAGACTTTTCAACATTAAACACAATCCTATCAGTGCCTACGCCTAAGGAAATCTCCTTATCCTTCACACGGATGATAGCATCCGCGGTATTAAGGAATGGGCGTCCTAGAATAAGAGGGACCTTCGTATCCTCCTCCATCTCGAGGATAACGAAGTCAACTAGAAAAACAATATGGCCCACTCTGACGCTAATGTTTTCAGCAATCCCGATGGGATACTGAAATGAATGGTCAGCAAGTCTTATACTCATGCGAGTAGGGCGAAGGACTCCCAATGACAACTTGGCATAAACCGAGTAAGGCATCAAATTGATGCTAGCCCCTAAATCAGCCAAAGCTTTACAAATAATAGTTCTAATAGAGCAAGTGATAAGAAAACTCCCTGGGTCTTCAAGCTTTGGTGGAATGTAGTTCTGCAAGATAGCAGAACACTCGGCATTAAGAAAAGTAGCCTTTGCCTCTTCAAACTTCCCTTTGTCTGTCACAAGCTCCTTAATGAACTTGGCATAATTGGGCATCCCCTGAATAAGATCAACTAAAGGAACATTAATATGAACATTTTTGATCATGTCCACAAACTTGTTATAATGCTCCTTCAGCTTTGCTTTCCTGAACCTTTGTGGAAATGGTATCTTTGGCTTGTATGGTTTAACCTCTGGAACCACAGCCGGTTTTGGTGGAGTGACCGGAGTCTTGACGATCGGATCTTCCTCCATCTCTATCTCTTCATCTACATCATCATCATCGCTCCCTTTATCCTGCACATTTGAAACAACAACCTTAGGAATAGGAGGTGGGTCATAAGACTTACCAGTACGAGTGGTGATGGCTTTGGCTTGCTCATTACGGACTAGAGGTAGAGTGTATTTCTGTCCTGAGTTAAACTGTCCCGAATTAAACTGAGGTCTAGGATTCTGCTGTGTGTTGCTAGAAAGAGTCCCCGTGGGCCTAGCAAGAGCTGCCATCCTACTTTCGAGATCCTTGAAATTAGCACCCTGATTTTTCATGTTGATCTCCACCTTCCCGCTTATCTGATCCAACCTCTCACTCAAAGCCTTAGTATCATCCCTGATCATTTGAATGCTAGTGTTTGTTTCAACTTGATTATTAGCTAACTGCTTCATCATCTCCCTCAACTCGGCATTAGGATCGGCATTAGAAGAAGAAGAACTTGATCCTTGTCCTTGCTGAGTCTGCTGTTGTGGCTGATTCTGATAATTATCTCTTTGCCACCTGTTACCTAAAAAACGAGGAGCATTAGCCTGAAAAGAAGAGTTATATGAAGGATTACCTGAAGGCCGGTTCTGGAAACCGGTGTTGCGGTGGAAATTCCCTTGGGGTTGATTCTGAACATAGTTCACATCTTCGGGTGCCCAATTTGGACACTCATCAGAATAGTGCATATCACCACAATGATCACACCCATCGGCTACGACCTTAACATCCCTCTCAAGTGCACTAAATCTAGTCTCTTGAGCATTAAAGCTCCTATCCATGCGCTCAGATAGCGCCTTAATCTCTCCAATAACCCCTGAGTCGTTACTAGCTTCAGCCTTAGCAACTCTCCCTTGGTTAGTGCCCTTCTTCATCTTTCTTTCATTCTTCAAGAACCTTTCATCATCCATAGTTGAGTTATCCTTTGCCATGTCTTCCAAGATTTGATAACCTTCATTGGGTGTAATGTTATTGAAACTACCCCCAAAAGCATATCCCAATTCTCGTTTAGACTTCTTATCTAACCCATCAAAGAAAAGCTCCACATATTGTTCCCTAGTCAAATTGTGACCTGGACAATTTCTCAACATTTCCTTGAAACGAACCCAAGCATCCACAACATCTTCTCCATCATCTTGTTCAAAAGACCTAATCATATTCTCTAACCTTCTTTGAGTTCTGAGTGAATAAAACTCACCAATGAAAGCCTCCTTAAGTTGGTTCCAAGTAGTGATTGAATTCTCTGGAAGATCATTGAACCAATCAAGTGCTTCTCCGGTGATTGAGATGGGAAATGTCTCAAGTTTCACGGCATTCATTTGATTTTGACCATATTGATAAAGCCGAGCCAACTTTTCATACCTATCCAAGTGTTGGTAAGGATCCCATTTTTGTTTTCCATTAAATTGTTGCTCTTCTATACTCTTGAGATGGTTTCCTTTCAAATTGAAAGTGTGATCAATGGCCGGTGGTCTAATGGCAGAGCCACGGCTGGTTGGAATAGTTCGAACCCTCTCGCCATAGCGAGTGTCATTTGAATCCCTTGGTTGTTCGTCACCCATCTCTTCTTGCTTAATTTCTAAATTGAAGAATTCGTCTAAATAAAACCCTTCCTCGTC
Organism: Erigeron breviscapus; assembly: GCA_034093135.1. Lineage (NCBI taxonomy): Eukaryota > Viridiplantae > Streptophyta > Magnoliopsida > Asterales > Asteraceae > Erigeron > Erigeron breviscapus. The sequence goes on along the minus strand of CM067170.1, from coordinate 153,391,053 downwards.
CGAATCAGGAGTGGGTTTAGCTATAGGTGAAAATGGTGTTGGTATTGGTGTTCAGTGAAGTTAAACCGACGCCCTCTTGGTCTTCTCGGAGTAGACAAAGGACTATTCAAAGGGAGCCCCGAAGAACGCAAGTTCATCAACTAAAGAAATATGCCTGCAAACACACAACTAACACAAACACGTCAAATGCACCGGTGATAAGAAAAGAAAAACTAAACTAATAAAACAAGTAACTTCCTCACGCGTGAGAAAGGATCAAACCACTAAATTAACAACTAAATCGACACACAATCCCCGGCAGCGGCGCCAAAAACTTAATGTGTAAAATCGAGTTTGTCAAATTTATAAACAAGTACCCACTAAAAACCGACTACTACACACTTTCAGGCAGTGGACCTGATCGCATATAGTATAGTAACTAGTAAGTCCGAGATTGTTCGCAGGGATTGGTTTTGAAATAATTGTTCGCTAAAGCAGTTTTAGAAACAGGATGGAACCGTAGCCGAATTGCTACCTAACTTGACAATTTGAAATTAAAGAAATTGAAACCACAAGACAATTAAAAGTAAAGAAAGTTCAGACAATATAAATAAAGATCATCCACTTCGAATCCACTTGACTTCAGCTATGATTGCACACGTTAAAGATCAAATTCTTTATAGTTGACAAGATAATCGTGAAAGGATAAAAATGCGCGCGTGGTACCACCAACCGCTCGCAAATTACCCCAAACACCTAAGTTGCTAGTTTAATTACCCAAGCCGGTACCACCAATGCCTAGAAAATCCCCCAACAATTAGTTTGCTTGATTATCCAATTACCAATTATGCCTATGTGAATGAAAACGTGGTACCACCAACCGTTTCTAAACACGTTTACCGATTAATTCCTATTATATATATTTGACATCCACCGTCATACCATGAACCGGTGACAACCGACCATAGACAATCGAATTGAAACGATAGACATATTCACCTAGTACCACTAACGATGAACACATAAACCATCAACATCAAAAGAATAAATCACAAGGAATGAATTGATAAAGATCATGACACAACGATAATTGAATCAACTCTTGAATTAAAATATTGCAATCATATCATTCGTCAAGTTTCATCAAAGTGGATGATTAGAAATCTAGCCACTCATGCTAAATTGAAATTCATAAAAGAAATTGAAAGAGAACATATTGTACCAACGATTGTTGAAATTAAAATTGCAAAGACGGAAAATTAGATACGATCTAGATGGGTGTTCTTGAATCTTCGATGAATCCAATGATGAAATCTTGAGATGATCCTTGAAAGAATTCGCGGTATAAAAGCTCCTAGAAAGAAAACTTGATAATTTGGGAATTAGGGTTTTTTTTTTCTATTTATACCTCCCCAAAATCTGATGCAAAAAGCTGAACCATTAGGTTCCCCGTACGGCTGACTGCGCCGCAGTGAGGTTAGCGCACTCCCACTGCGGCGCAGTGGGATATCCCTGGAAAATGTTTTGTTCTTGATCAACATGCGACTGCGCGCAGTGGGGCAACATCCCTCCCACTGCAGCGCAGTGAAAATCCACTGGAAATTATTTCTTTTTGGCACCCGATGACTGCGGCACAGTGGGGTGTGAATACTCCCACTGCGGCGCAACTCAAACTTGCTGAAATTTTTGGTTCTTCTTTATTAACAGCTCTCGAACACTCGGATCAACATCTTGGACTAAAATAGTCAGAAAATGCACCAAATGGACGCACAACCTGCTAAGAACATGAAAGCACTAACAAACACCATAAACGCGCCAAATGCATACAAAATTGACTCAAAACACATACGAAAAAAGGCCAATAATAATGTGGGCGATCTATACAAATTGGTCACATCAGTTTATAAAATGGATGTGAAGAGTGCAGTTTTGAATGGGAAATTGGAAGAAGAAGTCTATGTTAAACAACCTCCAGGTTTTGAAAGTTTAAAGTTTCCTGACCATGTATTTAAGCTTGACAAAGCTCTCTATGGCTTGAAGCAAGCTCCAAGGGCATGGTATGATACTTTGTCTAAATTTCTTTTGGAAAATAAATTCAAAAGAGGTAATGTTGACAAGACTTTATTTGTAAGAAAGTATAATGGTGATATCCTGCTTGTTCAAATCTATGTAGATGACATTATATTTGGGTCTAGTAGTGAAAGACTTTGCAAAAAGTTTTCTGATTTAATGTCTAAAAAGTATGAAATGAGCATGATGGGAGAACTAAACTATTTTCTGGGTTTACAAGTTAAACAGACTAAAAATGGAATTTTCATAAACCAAGGAAAATATGTTAAAGATCTCTTAAACAAATTTGGTTTTAGTGATTGCTCAGCTATAAAAACTCCTATGGGAACTGGTGACAAGCTGGGTGAAGATAAAAATGGCAAATCTGTTGATACCACAGCTTATAGGGGTATGATAGTCTCATTACTTTATTTAACTACTAGTAGAACTGATGTTATGTTTGCTACATGTCTTTGTGCAAGATATCAAGCTAGTCCTAAAGAATCTCATCTTAAGGTTGTAAAGAGAATCTTTAGATACCTTAAAGGTAGTCCCAATCTGGGTCTTTGGTATCCCAAAGACTCAGGATTTGATCTAATTGGCTATTCAGATTCTGACTTTGCAGGCTGTAAGATTGATAGAAAAAGCACTTCAGGAGCTTGTCAATTGCTTGGCAACAGACTTGTAAGCTGGTCCAGCAAAAAGCAGCATTCAGTTTCCATATCTACTGCAGAAGCTGAGTATGTTGCTGCAGGAAGTTGTTGCTCCCAAGTTCTTTGGATGCAATATCAGCTTCAAGACTATGGTGTTATTGCTTCAAAGACCCCAATCTTTTGTGACACACCAGTGCCATAGCCATTTCAAACAATCCTGTGCTTCATTCAAGGACCAAGCATATTGATATAAGATATCATTTCATTAGAGATCATGTGATGAAAGAAGATGTTGAACTCCATTTCATTCCAACAGATAATCAGTTAGCTGACTTGTTTACAAAGCCTTTGGATGAATCAAGGTTCAATTATCTCATAAGTAAGCTGGGTATGTTAAATATGTAAAATGCAGTGAGATAAGTAATAACAAATCTGACCCCTTAGAATTATTTCAGATTTTAAGGGTAAGTTGTGTCTGACCCAGACTACCTCCTTATACTTGGTGTTTATCTAAGTAAAAGAGGGTAAGCTGAGTCTGACCCAGCCTAGTGGTGATTTTTGTTATTAAATATCTCAGTGTGTTTTATTATTTACCTTATTTTATTCAGCTTATTTATTTATTATTTATCCATTTTCTGCTTATTGGTGACTGACACGTGTTGAGGTAACGGCTTTTACTGCAAAAAGGTACCTCCACTACTTGTCTATCATCCAATCAAAATCTTTCTCTCTCCAATTTTCAAACGGTTATTTTTGAATAATATTTATTATAATAAAGTATATATACTCAATTTTAACCTAAATCCCCAAATCACTCTCATATTTCTATCGATCAATTCTCTCATTTTCTCTAAAATCTGTGTACTGTTCTATTAGTTGTCCAATCTCTTCTTCTAAAAATCATACTATTTACAATGGCATCATCATCTGTTCTCATCCTTCTCCTACTAACTCTCAATCAGATTCTTCATCAGAATCTGAGATTCAATACCTAACTCCGGTAAGCGTAAATAAACTTTCACCCTATGTGGTGGGAGATGGTGTTGTGGTTGTTCCTTCTGATCTTGATACAGGGAAAATCAAGATTGTTAGTCTTGTCTCTGCCAATGTTTATCCTCCTGCTTGGGCAAAGGGATATGATGACGTGGTGTCCTTCTTATGGAACCATCCATTGGGCAAGATGCTGATCGAACAGCCTACAGTGGTGTTCAAGGATCTTTTGTGTGAATTCTGGGCAAGTTGTTTTGTTGGACAGAATAAGGAAGGGAAAACTGCAATCTATGGCACAATCCTCAATGGTAAGAAAAAGGTATATATTTCTCTCAAAAGGATTAGGTCAGCGTTTGAGCTGTCTTACATGCCTAATGATATTTATGAAAGTGTGGTTTCACATGCTGAAGCTAAAAGTATTTTGCAAGATATTGGTTATAATGGACCACTGGCTTCAGTTGTAAAAATGAAACATTTAAGTGGAATTTGGAAATATCTTTTAAGCACCCTTTCAAAATCTTTACAAGTAAAGGCAGGCAGCTTTGACCAACCCAATGCCTTAGAATTGCAAATTTTTCATGCCTTGGTCACTATGACCAGAATAGATTTTGCTGCTGTTATTTTTAAGGACTTAGTTGGCCGAGTCAATAATAAGAGTCTTACCATACCATATGGTAGGATTCTTGCTCTCATTATTGAAGCAATTCTTGATAATGATTTCAGTTTGGCAACTGGTCAAACTGTTGAAATTAAGGCCATTAACAATAACATCTTCAATAGTCCTAAGGAGACTGCGCAGGGTCTGACCCCAGCAATGCAGTCCTTCTTAAATGATTGCAGGTTAAGAGATCGAGTAGAAACTCTACTTGATGAGGAAGCTGCTAATGAGGAAGCTGTCCCTTATTCGACGCGATCTGAGTCTGACACTTAATCTGCTAATCAGGGGGACCCAGGTACTCATGCTTCTAAACCCTTCCAAATCTATTCATTCTTCTCCTTCAAAAGAGGGTGAAGGGTTGGCCACATCTACATTCTCCCAAAAGAGTGTAGACGAGAAAAAGGGATCATCTGATGCTACCCAACCCTCCAAATAGGGTGAAGGTATTGAAACTAAGACCTCCTCCGAAGGTCATACTGTGTCTAAACCTAAATCGCCATCATCACTCTCTAAAAAGAGTGATGATATCATTAAAGGGACAACAATGGATCCGGCCCAGATCTAAACTGAGTCAGAGTCTATGCACATCTTTTCTGAGGATGACCAGCTAAAGGAGAGAAGTATTGAACGCACTAGTGACACTGCTTCTCCTCTCCAAGCTGATCAGACTATTCAATTCTTACACTCTGAGTCTGCACAGGCTGCCAATGCCCCTTCTATGTCACAAGGAGGGGTACAGGCCTCAAATATTCTCCCTCAGGATGCTCTGGTGCAACAACACACCACTGCTGAAGGGCAATCATTTACCCTTGACATTACACCTGCAGGGTCTGTGTCTGCATCTGTCCTTGGACAGAGGGATCCTATAGGTTACATGGCCTTCTTTAAGGAGGTCATGATAGCCCCATGTACAGCAATGGGAACCATCGGTGGTCCTCACGATGCTGATGAGAATAAAGTCACTATCCCCGGAAGTGACTCTTCATTCGATGATGTGCCTGCCCATCCATCCCCGAGGGATGTTCTGATGGAAGATGTCAGCGGAGGGGTTGATCAATCTCATGATCAACATATTCCCACTGAACCCCAGCTTGAATTACAAGTCAATCCTTCTCAAGCTGATCAGCACATCATCATTTCTGACAGATCTGCTCATGAGACTCACTCTCATGAGAAAATTCACCAAAACTCCCTTAGCCTCCACCCCCTTCTATATGAGCCCAATGACCCTGATTTTAAGGATTGCAGGCTGCTCTTTCCAGAGTCAGTGGCCTTTAGGCCAACTGCAAGTTCTTCCCAAGCTGCCACTATCTCAATTTTAGATGTGGTGGGTCAGCTCACTGAGTTCAATTCAACCTATAAGGTTGAGAGCTCAAAGCTGACTGAATGCTTGGAAAAGATCCAAAAGGATCAGGAATTGACGGATAAGAAGGTGGAAAAGTTGTGTCAAGATCAGACTGCACTGGAAGAGAATGTAAAGAAGGCAGTAGATTTGATGCAGCAGAACCAACTCAGGCTGACAGAATCTCTTGATGGTCTTACAAAAGCCATAAATGAAGAAAAAGAAAGGCACAAGAGTACTCTGGGACAGCTTGAGAAAACAGCCAACAAATTTACAAGAGAAGTCACCATAGAGCTTCAAACAGCAAACAAGTCTCAAGCCCAATTCAAAAATGAGCTGCTTGAAGTGTCTAAAGGTGTAATGAAGCACATTGGAAACCTCCATAATGATCACCTTGAACTGCTCAAAGCTAATCTTCTCAATAATTTCAAGGTTGAATTGCTAAACCACAAGTTGAGTGGTGTATTTGCAACTCCAGTTAGCTACGTATCTCCTGATGATGACAAAAAGGGGGAGAAGAGTAAAGCTGCAGAAGAAAAAGAACAAGAAGAGAGATATGTTGAGAAAGGTGTAACTGACTTTATAAGGAAAAAGAAAGAAAGAGAGCAAAAGGAAAGGTCTGTGGGGGAGTCTAGTGATAGAAGGCTTGTGTTGGGTGGTTCTATTGAAAGAGTGGTGGAAGCTGAGATGGAAACTGAAAAAGAGATAAAAATGCCAGAGTCTGAGTCTGGTGGTGATAAAAATGATGAAGTGGTGAATGAAGAGGCTGGTAAGAAAAGTGATACAATTGAGGGGGAGACTGATGTGGAAATGGTTGATGCTGGAGAAATAAGGGTGGAAAATGTTGGTGAAAAATAAAAGTCTTCCCAAGCTGACCCTGTGCAAGCTGTGCCATCTCAAGCTGTATCAGCTCCCAAAGACAAACAGACTGGATCTTCTTCCAGTGAGGATACAACAACCTTGAACCAATTTATGTTGAAGAAAAGAACTGCTGAAGCTGGTCCAAGTGTTGTCAAAGAACTCACTCAAAAAGAAAAAGATTGGGAAGCTGCAAGGATTCATGCTGAATTTATAAATGTACCAGTTGAGGTGGCATACAACATGATAATTGAAGACAAAAGGAAGGAAAATGAGAAAAAGAATGCATCTGAACCAGAAATTGCAAAGGTTCTTCAAGAGCAGCTAAATAAAGAAGATGAAGAAGAAGAACTTGCAGCTGTTGGGTCAAAGAAGAAATCAAAGGGCAAGAAAGTGGTGGTTCACTCAACACCATTACAAAAGAAGAAAGATGTGGCTGCAAGTACTGAATTCCATAGTCAGTGGGAGGCTCTGGAAAAGAGGAAGCTGACTGAAAGAATTAATTACAGAAAATATCCAGAGCAAATCACTGACTGCCAGATGAAAAGAAAAAGAGGACAGTCCATCCCATGCATCAGGATCACAAGAGTTAGATTTGAGAAAAGTAATGAAACTTGTGATCTTGACAAACTGCTTGACTTGGGATACACAGAGTGGGTTGAACTTCATAATATCATTACTGGTATTAGAAGTATCCATCAAGAGACAGTTCTGGAGGCCATTGAGAAGAAATTCACCAGTATTGTCAAATTTAAGATTGACATCTCTGGCCTGCCAAGACCTGAAGCTTTTGATATGGATGATGAAGATGAGTCAACAGAGACCTTAAAGAAGAAAAAAAGAAGATTCGAAAGGATAGCAGCTCCTGAAGGTGATCATCCAGACTTCATTAAAAACTTGAATCCTTCAGAGCTACTTCAATTGCTATCTTCAGAAGCTGTTGACAAGATTCTCAGTCATCTCAATCTGTCTCTGCCCAGTGGTGCTGAAAATGCAAGGAATGGATTGTTCATAACTGAACCTGAGCATGGAATGTACTTTGTGAATGCAAGAGGCCAATTGGTATTTCAAAGGACTGCTGAGCTAACAAAGGTACCACATATGCACCTATTTACCTTGTACATATTCTGTGTCAATTTTAGTGATCAGGGTAATGGGTATGAGTAGTTCTTCATCAATGAGGGCCTGGATAGGAAGTTAAATGTAACTATTGCCCCATCTTATGAAGTTAAGCAAGAAGCTGTAGAAATGATTGGGGAATAGTTCCTTGTTTGTACTATATTTTCATTTCTCAATATATGCAAAGTAGTTTGTACAAATTCATTTTCTGCTTATACTTCATATCAGTTTAAAAGAACCCAAAAGATTCAAAGGGTCACAAGCTGTTTGCAAAAATTTTACTTTGATTCTTTGTAAGCTGATAGTTAGAAGTGTATTGGGTTTTGTCATCATCAAATAGGGGGAGATTGTTGAGTCCTAATGTTCATTGTAAATTTGATGATGACAAATCTGATAGTAAAACACTTAGAAATCTTTTGGTTCTTGTAATCTGATCTGGGTCAGACTAAGCTGACACAGCTTACGATCTGTTTCTGGGCCAGATCATTCTTCATGTTTTGTATTGTAATATCTTATGGAAGCAAGTGTTATTCAAGCTGCAACAACAATGATTATAGCATTCAATCCAAGTCGAAGAGGAGGATTGAAGATAGAAGACCAAACTGGTAGTGGAAGTCAGCTTGGGATTAGCAGTCAGCTTGGAGATACTTAGACAGATTGGTGCTTTGACAAATGGCCCAATCTGTGTCTGACAATAAAGTGAAGATACAACCTGGATTGAAGATAGAAGACCAAACTGGTAGTGGAAGTCAGCTTGGGATTAGCAGTCAGCTTGGAGATACTTAGACAGATTGGTGCTTTGACAAATGGCCCAATCTGTGTCTGACAATAAAGTGAAGATACAACCTGGATTGAAGATAGAAGACCAAACTGGTAGTGGAAGTCAGCTTGGGATTAGCAGTCAGCTTGGAGATACTTAGACAGATTGGTGCTTTGACAAATGGCCCAATCTGTGTCTGACAATCAAGTGAAGATACAACCTGGATTGAAGATAGAAGACCAAACTGGTAGTGGAAGTCAGCTTGGGATTAGCAGTCAGCTTGGAGATACTTAGACAGATTGGTGCTTTGACAAATGGCCCAATCTGTGTCTGACAATAAAGTGAAGATACAACCTGGATTGAAGATAGAAGACCAAACTGGTAGTGGAAGTCAGCTTGGGATTAGCAGTCAGCTTGGAGATACTTAGACAGATTGGTGCTTTGACAAATGGCCCAATCTGTGTCTGACAATAAAGTGAAGATACAACCTGGATTGAAGATAAGGACGAATAACGTGACTAGGAAGAATCCTAGGATCCAGGTTGATGGTTTGGATTACATATGCGTGTCCATACTCTTATTGGATGAAAAAGAATTAGTGGCAGTACTTGGGGACCACAAGTACTATGAATTGGCACGATCAAATATTCCTTCTGACATCCAATAGAAGATGAATACGTGGTTGAATTGGACACCAAGAGAAGAAGGGCCTTCGCCTATAAAAGCCCCATTCCTTGACTGCATATGTGTGGCATTCCTGAGAATCAATCTTCACATAAGTTTTCTTTGCTCTTATACACAGCTTAGTCTGTATGAGATCAGCTTGGGCTGATTCTCTTGAGTAGAAACTTGTTGATTGTAATTTGTCATTTCAGAGGGTTGTTTAGATATCTGTAGGCTATCTTGTTTCCGCAACAACCCTGTAATTCTTTGTATAGATTATTTCTTAATAAAGAATTACTTTGAAAATTACAATCTGTGTGCAAGAATGTCACTTATTATTTACTGCTTTACTGTTTTATTGATTCATGTTCTTTACATACTTTATATTTAAGCTGAGTCTTTAAAACTTGTATTTAAAAGTTGTAAAGATCGAATTAAGTTGTATTCACCCCCCTACAACTGTTCCGTGTACAATATACTTTGGTATATTGATACACCCAGGGACGTATCACATATTTACAATTTTACAAAGGTAACTCTAGTAAAGTAAAACCTCTATAAATTAATAATATTGGGACCGAGGTTTTTTATTAATTTAGAGATATTATTATATATCGATAAATTAATAAATTATTAAATTAAAGAGGTTCATATATGATTTTCAAAATTTCCATGTCCAATTTATATTCACACATTAAATGAACTTGTTAAGTTCGTTGTTTTGAATTAAAGATAGTTCAATGTACATGATTCTAAATTTATCACAAAAAAATGTCGAATGATAAATTATAAAATCACATCAACTATGGCTTTTGAATTAAAAGGTGTTAAAAAAATCACATCAACTATGGCTTTTGAATTAAAAGGTGTTAAAAAAATCAACCATGACTAATCAATAATGAAAAATGTTTTGCGAGTATTAGAGAGCTCACAAAAGATGCACTCAACAAGATTTGGTGCAGTAGCACCAATATCTCTTAGTCAATGAACAATATCAAAGACTCTTTAGAGATCATCGGAGTTCTTATCAAAACTTTCCATGTCTAATTTTTTTTTTTACTAGACAATGTTAGAATTTTAGAATATTTAAGGAATTATTAATTTATAGTTTTACTGGGATTAATATATTTACATTGGGGTTTTAAAAAAGTTATTATCTTATTATTTTATCGATTGAGGTTCAATTTTGTACTGGTCCCAAGTTGGGACCGGACAAATTATTAATTTTATCGAGGTTATTAATTTATCGAGTATTAATTTATAGAGGTTCTAATACTCCTAAACTTGTATTATTGAATGAAAATAAATGATATATCTATCTAGCCACATTACTTTGCCATTTATAAACTACAAGCCATATATAGACAACGCGTTTGAAGAGCATTTAGAAAACAGGATAATTGTATCATAATATTGCTGATTATATATAATTTTTACGGTCAACAAAAGATTTTAAGTTAAGCTCAAACCAACGGCTAAAGAAGTCATAATTAACCATATAATACTAAGGCCTTGTTTCTTTTTTACTTAATAAACTTAATAGTTAAGAACTTAATCATTCAGTCAAATTTCATGTTTTTTTTTTGACTTAATAAACAAAAATAACCGCCATTTACTTATATTTTACTTAATACATACAGGAGTTAATTACAGAAATCGTCCCTGTCGTGGTACCCAGCTTGCAGGTTTCGTCCCTACCTTTCAAAAATTACAGTTTTAGTCCAAAAAACTTTGCTCCGTCAAGACTTTTAGTCCAAAGCATTAACAGACGTTAAAATACCCATCACGTGACCTGCACATGATGGGTATAATGGTCTTTTCATTACCAATGGACCAAAAGTGTAAGAGTTAATTACAGAAATCGTCCCTTTCGTGGTACCCAGCTTGCAGTTTTCGTCCCTTAACTTTCAAAAATTACAGTTTTGGTCCAAAATCTCAAATGAAAATCTTTAACAAAATTTCTTATCCAAATCTCTATTTATAAATCTTTTGAAAATTTATACAAAACTTAAATAAAATTTCAAAATAAAGTTTATCATCGTCAGTTCATCACCTCTCTTTCAGATCCAAAATTTTATAACCACAATCATAACAAATAAATTCATCATAGCAAATAAATTCATCATCAAAACTTCAACAGTATAGAGTTAATTACACCATAAAATTCTAAGGTGAGAAAGATGAATAAAAATCCTTTTTGATGTAACCATAAACTAACCGCAGCCACAACTTATCACCATGATGTAGCCACCGTAAGGTGAGAAACAATGTTTTAAAAACCGGTATTTTAGTCATACCGGTGTGGAAAAATTTCCCGGTATTACCGGAAATACCGGCCGGTACGACTATTTTTAATTTATTATATTTTTTTACAAAAATCCTACGAAACTTGTTACAATTTAACGAAAATTTTATTTAAGTTTTGTATAAATTTCCAAAAGATTTATAAATAGAGATTTGGATAAGAAATTTTGTTAAAGATTTTCATTTGAGATTTTGGACCAAAACTGTAATTTTTGAAAGTTAAGGGACGAAAACTGCAAGCTGGGTACCACGAAAGGGACGATTTTTGTAATTAACTCTTACACTTTTGGTCCATTGGTAATGAAAAGACCATTATACCCATCATGTGCAGGTCACGTGATGGGTATTTTAACGTCTGTTAATGCTTTGGACTAAAAGTGTTGACGGAGCAAAGTTTTTTGGACTAAAACTGTAATTTTTGAAAGGTAGGGACGAAACCTGCAAGCTAGGTACCACGACAGAGACGATTTGTGTAATTAACTCTACATACAGACATTCTTAATGCATTCAGCCACTTAATACACTCAGGACTTAATGACCACAAAAAGAAACGGGCCTAATACTAAATTACTAATATAGTTATTCGACTGAAACTTTTTTATATTATAAAAAACTGCAGACAATATATTCGACCAAAACGATATAGTATATAAATCGGAAAATTTATAAAATGATTTAATATATCAGCAGTCAATCACATATTACAAAAAGGAATATTTCTCTCATTACATTACAAAATATCATGTCTCGCCATATATATTCGATAGAAATATTTTCATAATACAACACGTAGCCACGTATATTTATCAAAATGGTTTCATCTTTCTTTTTTAGGCCGCCCATATGACATATTGACATGACCCTTGTCAATAAGATATAGTCACATAGATAACGAATGGGTGGATGTAACGTCCAAGCTCATTTAAAAGAAAACGACCCTTTACCAAATTCTTTAACACCACATATATGTTTATACTTACCATAAAACTTTTCCTTTATGTATAAACTGCAATTGTATCATATATTTTAAATATAATAACCTCTATTTACATGATGTATAAAACCTAAAATGAGGTGTATGAGTGGTTGAAATCACTAGTGAGTTGATATAGTGTGTATTAGTAGTAGACAAATAAGTGTCAAATGTCCTAATTATTAAAGTAACACGATGTATTGTGGGTTCATTTAAACTACTATTGATGAATCGAATTTAATTAGGTTTGTGGCGCCTTTTTCTTTTGTTTTGTGGGGTCTAATTTTATGTCATAAATTGGTATATTAGTTGGTCCATGTGCACATGTATTCTAAGGTGGAAGAAAGAAGAAAACTACAAAATCTAAAAGATGGCATGTTAACTTAAGTGACTTACACATGCATGATCAAACTACTTATATTATATACATAGATTACACAAAATGTGGAAAAATATTGCATGTTATGGGACTAGTAGTATATACTTAGTGAGTGACAAGTGACAACACATTCGTTTTTGGGTTTTAGTACGTGGCCCAATATATTTTCAAACTCATTAAATTTCAGTATGTGTTATGTTTTAGTTAAAATAAAAACACTATTAATATGAAACAAATAAAACAGTAGGTTTCTCTTAACTGAAAATCATCGTGCATCATAAAAATCATCGTGCATTAATATATATATTTATGTTTCGTACATTTTTGTGAATCAATTTTATCATGATATATAAGGGTCAAAAGCTTGTTCTATTTATTTTACTTTTAATACTTGTTTTACAATAACCAACCTCTATGTGTATATGTTTATGTTTAATGGGGCATACTATTGACACCAAGGAATTTGGCTATTGACACCATACCTCAAAAGGGGCGAATTTCGCCCCTTCTGACTAGAAAATTTGCCCTTTCTGCTAGTGACGGTCAACCTCTATTCAACGCCATTAATTAATTTTGACTTTTACCTTGAGCAGAAGGGGCGAAATTCGCCCCTTTTAGGTATGTGTTTAAATCTAGATCCGTATATACTAGAGGTGAGCAAAAACCGATCCGGAAAACAAAAACCGAAATAAAGATAAAACCGAACCAAGAAAACCAAAAACCAAATAAACGGATTGGTTTGGTTTTGGTCTTCTAGAAACCGAAAGGATCGGTTCGGGTTTCAGTTTCATATATAAAATTGACAGTAAAAACCGAACCGAAACCATATATGTTTTAACTTATTGTATATTTGTGTTCTAGTGTTAATATTTGGTACATGGTCATATGGTTCATTCAAACATTAAAAAGAAGATGTGGAAGTATCAATTTAGTCACTATGTTTGGAAACGAGAACATGATTATAATAGTCTTATTCATGCAATCTTCTTTCACTGTTGTTAATATCTTTGAAGGTATATTCTGGTAGTTTAGATTAACCTAACCATTATGGTTCTTTCATCATAAATACTCTTATTTTTACTATTTCCGATTCAGAAAATAAAAACCGAAATAAAGATGATAACCGAACCAAGAAAACCAAAAACCAAATAAACGGATTGGTTTGGTTTTGGTCTTCTAGAAACCGAAAGGATCGGTTCGGGTTTCAGTTTCATATATAAAATTGACAGTAAAAACCGAACCGAAACCATATATGTTTTATAATTATAGAAAGTAATTATTTTAATGATATAATAATAAAAACATATCATAAATTTATATTATACTTTTTAAAGTCACTTTTTTGATAGTTTTTTTACATTATATTATTTCTTTTTGTTTTATGTCGTACATTTTATAAAATTATGAGTTTATATCGGATTTTTATCAAATAACTTAATCAATATTGGTTATAAGTATTTAGTTTTACATCGTTATTATCTTATGATATTTAAATAAAAGATATTGCCGATATGTATACAGCGCCTAGAATAACAAAAAAAATGATTGTAAAAATGGCAACAACATCACCATTGTTCAACATCTTTAATCTATGTTTGTTTAATTACAATAATATAAAATTTAACATGTCACTAAATATCTCTAATATATAAAACTTTTAGCAGGTAATATCTATATTTAATTTTATACCGTCACAAAAGATATAATTAACATACGTATCTTACTAATAACTTTTGATACAAAATATTTTTTAAAACAATAGTATAATCAAATTTCAACATGTCTTATTTATAACTATTAATTATATTATAAGTCATAACGATAACTTAATATGTTTAATCTGCGTGTTACGCGGGAAATAATCTAGTGTTACGCGAGATATAATCTAGTTATACATAGATACCAAGATGTGGATCAAACATAACGTAGTTGTTAACTTTTCATTAGTAGAGTATGCATGTTTATTCTCTCTGAAACAAAGAACGTTCATGGAGGGTTCTCCTCCCTGTATCACTTAGTGTGATTAAAGATGTGACCGCTTACATCTTTGATGAAAGACATGTTATTTGGAAATTCCTTTCTCAATCCATCTAAAATACCTTGCGCATCCAGTTTTAAGTATACTGTCTCCGTACACATTCTTCTTCAGTTGGAGAAAAACGTCTAGCAAACGCATGACCATACACATAATCTGTTTCATGATTATGTGTATGATCTATCACATTTACTCTCCAACCACATGCCTCTGAATAATGACCTTGCAATTTGAATGGACAGTTACATTTTTTCGATAAACTTTTTCTGATGCCCGTCCTCCTCTTACAGTATACTCCACCACCATCACACATGAATAATACCATAATCGACTGCATTTTTGTTTGATCTACCCTTGACAAGGAAATCAAACAACATTTTATATAGTTATGACACTACTACACAAATATAAATAGGACACCCTAAATAAAACCCGCTATTGACCGGGACATATTAAGGCCACCTAAATAGAACCCCCCAAATGGAACCCGCTATCCTTATTAATCGGGTCATATTAAGGCCACCTAAATAGAACACCCTAAATAGAACCGCTTTTCTTATTGAACGGGACATATTAAAGGCACCTAAACAATAACCCCAAATAAAACCCGCTTTTTTCAACACCGGTCATATTAAAACCACTTTTACGAATCCTAATGAAACCCCAAATTAAATAGAATTTGATTTTTGGTGTAAGACCATGGCCAACGTCCCGCCCAATTTCTTCTTAAAGTTTTTTAACATTGGTCTTTCCCTCCCTCAAATTAGATTTTCTCAAAATCATACCCTAAAAAAAATAATCATAGAGACTATCCCCATCTTCCTTGACTACTTTTAACCTCATTGAATTCAAATGTCTCGTTGAGCGTTCTCTCACAATCATGTATGTTTTTCTTATCTCTTTCAAATTAGCCTCCACTGATTATTAGGGCTGACATTGTCGGATAAAAGGGGCGAATCCGCGAATGTCTTTCGCCCCTTCTGCCCTGACATTGTCGGATAAAAGTGACATACAGGTAATAGGGGTATGGGAAAAAGTGTGGGGTCATATGGGACAAATTTCGCCCATTCTTCTTAAAAATTCGCCCCTTCTTCTAAAAATTTTGCCCCTTTTGCTCTGACATGTCGGGTTGAAGTGATGTAAAGTTGACAACAGAATGATAAAAAGTGTCAGGTCAGATGGGGCGAAATTCGCCCCTTCTGCTCCTAAAATTCGCCCCTTCTGAGGGGTGTCAATAGACAAAAAGAGGTGTCAATAGAAAGCCCCTGTTTAATTTCTTCAATCACGAGCTTGAATTAAATACAATAAACATGGTTCAAAATTAGATAATTCAGATTTCGAAAGCCCTCAAAGACAATTAGTCTATTAAATTCCACGTATTGTACCAAGCCAATTAAAGCGAATCAAACCATCCAAACTATAATTTTTCTTGAAATATATATTATATGTCATTTCAGTTTACGTAATGAGAAAATGATCGTCAACTAAAAAGGCAGTTGAGTATATTTTCGTTCAATGATTCCAGTTGTTGCACTGAATAAGGGTGGCCGCCTCGATATTTCTAAATTCTAATCATATTCAACTTATAGTAGTTTACAAAGTAAGGGGTGATTGGTGTATATTTTTTATCTTGGTTTTGGGGTTAAAATCAAATCTTTCTTGAAATATATCACCCGTTCAATTTCTTGATCCATATGCAAGCAACCCAGAAAAATCATAAACCTTCAATTCCAGTGAACATACAACGGACGAGGGTGTAATGGGTTCTTAATTTCTTTCGTTTCCTTCCATCCGTCAATTCCCTTACACCATCTTCTCCGTTAACGGAAAATAGCATCAGTTACATATTTCGCCTCTATGGTGCTGATGCTTGTGAACGTTGAGAGCGTGTTTTGTAATCGTTTTTTTCTCGGTTGTAGTGCCAAGAAACTTTTCGCCGGAAACCTACTATATAAATTGGGGTTTTTCGATTGTGAGGCTCATATTGTGATTTCCTTGGCTTCTATTTCCAGAAACGATGTCGGAACCGACGTGCAGATGCTCCTCGATCAACGTACACCCTTATTATTCCGGCGAGATCTGAAACCCCTTTGTACTTTTCCGGCGAACCTTGTTTTCTCTATTTGGGGGTTTTCAAGGCTGTCAGTTTTGGGGATTTGCATCTCCTTGTTTGGGGGTTTCTTTTCATCGTCGGTCATACCGTTTTCTGATGAACCTTATTTTGGGGTTTCCGGTCACTGCTGCTGCTATATGTTACTACTACTACTACTACTACTTTTACATGTTTATAAGTTACTGTTTATGCATATTTGTTGCTTATTATTGTTGTTAATTGCTATGTGATTAGCTTGGCAGTGTTAATATTGTGGTAGCGTTGCTGAAATTTTTATTCCGTGTAGTGTTTCCGTTTTTTGTTCCATTAAAGCAATAGTGGCCAGAAAACATGATGTTATTGTCGGTGATTATATCGTTGAACAATTAGGTTGTTGTTTTACATTGGATGGGCGATATGATGATAACAATCTTCGTAAAAAAGACTCGGATGATCCGGGGCGTATATTAGCGGGGTAAACCTTCGGGTTGGCAGTCATGGCGTCTTCGACTTCCGAATTCCAGAGCCCTAATTTATGAGCCCAAATTTGTTTACAATTGTATAAAAGCTAGTCATTTTTTACAAAATCCGGCAACTTAAATTGTTTTTCTAGTCTGTAACACCCGTCATTTTAAAACCTGGATTTTCAAAAACTTTGCCTAATGGCGTTTAAACTTTGCGGAAACGTACATATAAAAACTGCCTCATCCGTAACGGATGGTAGCTTTCATTAAAGTTTGGTGTTACTAATAGCATCATCGTAGTACTCAAAGTAAAATCCAAGTTAAGGCACCAACATAAATGCCAACTTTATTACATGCAACGTAAATAATAATAAGGTAGCCAAAACAATGGCTAAAAGTGAAGTCTAAGCATAGGGAAACTAATGATAATCTTCCTTTATTCTTCTACCCATCTCACGAGCTAAACCTTTCTCTAGCTCAAACCTGCTTACCCTGAAGACACAACATTTTCATAAAATCAAGTGTTAGCTAATAAATTAGCTAAGTAAGATACACACAATTTATAAAACATTCTTCATTTTAATTTTCATAAAAGTTCAACAATTATTATATGTTTAAAACATAAACACATCACATAACATCCACAAACATCGTAAGATCATCCCACCTTTACTTATTCCCACATCCATCACATTTCATATCATATCAACATATACTTACAACTTAGACAACATCACACAACTTACATATCACACGTAAACATATCACACGTATACGTATAGCAAATGTAGGGTAAATACTCCTAATTGTGTCTATTCAACGTTCATATCATACGTCTCAACATATCTTACTTAATCTCACGTCACATCATAGTCCCACTTTTTAAATCACATATACATCTTTCTCACGTATTCATATTATTATCTTTTACAACTTATTCTCACTTCTCACATGTTACGCACTAGCATTACAACTAGCACGATTTCCCACGTATTATCTTTCAGGAAAGGCAATGCCATTTCCATAGTATCCCGTATGCTTTTAACATTGGTGGTTAGTCACTCCACCCGGAAATACTAGTCCCACGTAACTATGCCGCAAGGAGCCACTAAAGCGACCACGTACGCACTAGCTTGGCATAAACTAGCACGGGTTAAGCTTAACACTTCCCACGTCAATCTCACGTAAGCTTAACACTTCCCACGTATTTCTCACGTATTTAGCTATAACATTTCCCACGTATTTATATCGTTCTTACTTTTTACGCACTAACAATAAGGCTAGAATGATTTCCCACATCTCACATTACTTTTAGGTATATTCTTTACCTAATTAATCCCACTAACGTGCACAACTCATAGCAACTCTTACGTGTATCTAGTGAATTAGACATATCATACTTAAGTCCCACCTATAAGCCATCACACGCCAATCATTAAAGCAAATTAATGACATTATCAATATCACATCACATATCTTGAACTTAACATGGCAACATCATTATAATCATCATACTACATATGCACATATTTACTTCTACTTTAAATGTCATCATAGCATAATCAACTACATCAACATAAATAGATTCCCACATAACCTCCCGCATAACCCAACACACATAAGATAATCCGATTAAGAGGTTAATTATGAAAACTACATTTTGTTGTGCCTCCAGCGTGAGAAAAGTCATGTATCTTACCTCAATGGAGTACTCAACAATCACAAACGAGTTTACCGTGCTTGACATGTTTCCCGACAACCTATGGTAAAAGAATGATTGAAATATAAGTCAACTAGACACTTAAACGCACTTTGAAACACTCTGATGTACAATATCGTGGTGAATGTTGATGAGCGTTCATTTTGTGATAAAAACCCCTATCGAAAGGCCTCATTTCAATGTCTTAAATGAGTTAATATTCCGGAACTATCGGTACTTAATGGATTCTATGTTTACGCAGGTTCACGGAAGATGCAAGTGAGGGTAAATGGCATCAAGTGACTCAAGATGAAGGCCTATGAAGTTACAAGACACAAGGAGGTGATTCGGGAGTCGAACGAAGCGAATCGAGAAGCAGCAGGAGCTGCCAGCGCCGCTGGCCCAACATCAGACGGCGCCAGCGCCGCTGGGCGGCCCAGTTCAGCAACCGACTTAACCTATTTAAGCCGAAGCAGCCCTCAAAACCCTAAGAGAGAGCCGATTCAGCAGCCCTAGCCGCCCACATCAAACCCTAGGTCGACTTTGCAGATTCCAAGGAGGTTTTGGAGCTTCTAACACCTTCCGATCTTCATCCTCTACCTAGATCTACTCTTTTATTTTCTTT
>CM067170.1:153147818-153370411 GCA_034093135.1 Erigeron breviscapus | reverse complement strand
CTAGCACGGGTTAAGCTTAACACTTCCCACGTATTTCTCACGTATTTAGCTATAACATTTCCCACGTATTTATATCGTTCTTACTTTTTACGCACTAACAATAAGGCTAGAATGATTTCCCACATCTCACATTACTTTTAGGTATATTCTTTACCTAATTAATCCCACTAACGTGCACAACTCATAGCAACTCTTACGTGTATCTAGTGAATTAGACATATCATACTTAAGTCCCACCTATAAGCCATCACACGCCAATCATTAAAGCAAATTAATGACATTATCAATATCACATCACATATCTTGAACTTAACATGGCAGCATCATTATAATCATCATACTACATATGCACATATTTACTTCTACTTTAAACGTCATCATAGCATAATCAACTACTTCAACATACATACATTCCCACATAACCTCCCGCATAACCCGAAACAAACACACATAAGATAATCCGATTAAGAGGTTAATTATAGAAAACTACATTTTGTTGTGCCTCCAGCGTGAGAAAAATCATGTATCTTACCTCAATGGAGTACTCAACAATCACAAACGAGTTTACCGTGCTTGACATGTTTCCCGACAACCTATGGTAAAAGAATGATTGAAATATAAGTCAACTAGACACTTAAACGCACTTTGAAACACTCTGATGTACAATATCGTGGTGAATGTTGATGAGCGTTCATTTTGTGATAAAAACCCCTATCGAAAGGCCTCATTTCAATGTCTAAAATGAGTTAATATTCCGGAACTATCGGTACTTAATGGATTCTATGTTTACGCAGGTTCACGGAAGATGCAAGTGAGGGTAAATGGCATCAAGTGACTCAAGATGAAGGCCTATGAAGTTACAAGACAAAAGGAGGTGATTCGGGAGTCGAACGAAGCGAATCGAGAAGCAGCAGGAGCTGCCAGCGCCGCTGGCCCAACATCAGCGCCGCTGGGCGGCCCAGTTCAGCAACCGACTTATCATCCTATTTAAGCCAAAATAGCCCTCAAAACCCTAAGAGAGAGCCGATTCAGCAGCCCTAGCCGCCCACATCAAACCCTAGGTCGACTTTGCAGATTCCAAGGATATTTTGGAGCTTCTAACACCTTCCGATCTTCATCCTCTACCTAGATCTACTCTTTTATTTTACTTTCAGTTGGTAAACAATGTCTTTCATCTTTTCAGACTTTGTTATTTCTTTAATAACGGTAGGCTAGTAGGCTGAATACTTGTTTCGATCGATGTGATCATGTAGACGTTTATCCATTTTACTTTATTTGTTAGATCTGTTGGAGTGTGTTTTACTGTTTATCGTAGATCCATGTTTTACTAGTTCTTCATATTAATATCGGTTCTATATCTGAGTGTATTAGTTTAATTCTGATGATCGGTCTATAATCATACACTAGGATTAATACATAAGGATGGAAAACACTAGTCGGTCTTTAACTAGTTGTAAAAGGTGATTCACTTATAACTGAGGGATCCAGAACCATTGTAATTAGGATGAATAGAACGTGATGCTTAACAATGTCAGACGCGATCCAGTGACATGGAAATGTGCACTGTGGTCACTGGAGAGAATTATTATCTGGTCATGGCTTAAGAGCCGGATAACTTAAAGATGAATTAGTAACACAAACTTTAGGTCATTAATGCTTAAACAAATAATCTAACGAGAATTTGTTTAAAGAAGTAGTGTGAGTCTAGGGACAACACTAGTTATTTAGGCAAAGTGAATCTAACGAGAATCTGAGCCGTGATTAAGTTTCCAACAGTCTAGCAAGTAGGTATGATATCTGGTCGTGTCATGAGATCTGAGATGCCAAACAAGTATTTTAATTTTATTACTGTTATTTGCTTTTTCAAACTATTTTCAGACTAAGCCTCTCGCTGAATAAGCGGTTGCGGCTTCTATTTACTTTTCAGTATTTTAATTAGTTTAATAGGAAATCGTGACAACCCCCAATCGCTAGAATTACACATATTACTAGATTAGGTAAAGCAACGCGTCCCTGCGAACGATCCTGTACTTATCACTTACTATACTACATCTGATCGGGTCCCCTGTCCGTTAAGGGTGTGTGTTTTGAGATAATTACTTGTACAACATTTTTATAAATTTAAACACTAAAAAGAAACCACCCATCAAGTGTTTTGGCGCCGCTGCCGGGGACGCGACGCATTCTTAGTTTAGTAGTGTAGTTCAATCCTGCTTTGTGTTTCGGCACGAAGTAGTTACTTTTCAGTTTTTAGGTGAAGTTGTTTTAGGTTTAGTAGTTAAATTAGGTTTAGGTTAATCTAGCTAGTATATTCATTTTCTTTAAAATTTTCAAAAATCCAAAAATATTTTATTTTTCATTTTTAGTTTAAGTAGTGTAGTTTAGTTCTTCATTTCATTTCTATATTGGTGCGTATGACGTTTTCCTTTGAGTTTTGCAGTTTTACTTAGGTAATCAAGCTGGAGGACAAAGCGAAGAACAAGAACACTAGGGCACCATCACCACCGAAAATTAGGATACATCAATTAGAAGGAGCTTCATCAAACCCACCGAAACCACCAACCGAACCAAACTCACCTAGATTCGATATGGACGCCTTTGACCGACCAATGATGGAAAGGACGAGAGTCGTCGCACCTACACCGGGATCGGCTATTGTACCACCAAACCTAGGAGATTCGTTCTCAGTCAAAGGACACCATCTTAAGTTAATCCAAGACAACCAATATGACGGCCGAGCCAAATCCGACCCCCATAAGCATGTAAGTAGGTTCACAAGTTTGTGCAAGATGTTCAAATACGGAGGAGACGTCACCAATGACGATGTGAAACTTAGCTTATTTCCGTCGTCTCTCACGGGAGAGGCACGTGCTTGGTTCGATGAGCTCGATGAAGGTACCATCACTACATGGAATCAACTTCGCGAATAATTCGTCTCGCGATTCTTTCCCCCTAGTTTAGCAAGGAAAATGCTTCGAGACATCAAGGCTTTCAAGCAAGACGAGGGAGAATCACTAGTTGATGCACGGAAAGGCTTAGGGAAATGATCAGAAACTGTCATGGGAATGGACTAGAAAAGGACGAGATCATGGAAATTTTCTTCTATGGTTTAACCAAGAGTTCCCAAAAGGATTTAGACCTAGCCGGCGGTGGTAACTTTTTGTACAAGTCTACCAATGACGCGTACAAAATGATGGAGGATATGGTGCAAGCTAGCTTAGCTCGAGATATGGATGATAAGGATCGAGAAAGAAGGACGAGAAGGACCGTGGCTAGCATTGAAAGCAGCTCCGACAATGAGGTAATTCATGAACTTAAAGCTTTATCTAACCGTTTATCTACTTTTGAAGATAGGTTGGACATTATGGACAAGGACCTCAAGGTGATTGCACACGGGTGCAACAATTGCGGAGGAATGCACTATATCGAGGATTGTGAAGAGGAGGCTACCAAGCAAGTCAATTTTGTCCAGAACCAATATCGAGGAGGCTATCAACGAGGACTATTCCAAAGAAACCCCGGTAATTCTAACTTTAATTCTAGTTATGCTAGAAATAACTTTGGTTCTTTTCAAAATAGGTGGCAAAGGAATAATGGTCAACCCGAGCAACCGAAAGTGGAAAATGAAGTCAACGAGGATCCGATTGTCAAGCTCATTAACATGATGGAGAAGTACATGGAGATGAACGACAAGAGGCGCGACTCCTTAGCAAGCTATACAAAGTCGCTGAATGAGAAGATAAGTAATCTCAATCAAAAGGTTGACGAAGGAGCAAGAAATCAACAAGCCGCAATCAAGGACTTGGAGAGGAGGATAGATAGATGGATTGAGCAGAATGCAAAGAAGGAGAATAGCTCAACTCCAAGGCAAAACATCCAAGGCGGCTCAAGCTCAAGCCCGAGCACGAGTCAAAAGTACCAACCACCAATCGGAAGCAACGAGAATGTGAACGCCGTGTTCGCCGAAGGTAATGACTCTACTGAGCTTTCTAATGATTTTTGTGAAGTGTCCAATTAGGTACAAGTCATACGGGAGCCAAACGGAGAAGAAACGAGCAAAAACGCAAAAGTAGAATCTGTCCAGGTACCACCAGCGCCGCTGGCTGCACAAGCCAACGCCGCTGGACACATGCAGCGCCGCTCAGAGACAACCAGCACCGCTGGAGAGCTCCAGCGCCGCTCCTGGCCCAGACCCAGCGCCGCTCCGGACTCCGTCAGTCCAGATTCGCGCGAAACTTCATTTTCAGCTGTTTTTCAAGGAGATGTCGAGACCCAATTCACTTCAAAATGCAAAATCAAAGATGGGAACGACTCGAACAGTAGGGATGAAGTTCAAAATCCCGAGGCACCGGATGACGGGACACAGCTACCGCAAACATCTGAAGATCCAGGAAGTTTTCTTATTCCTTGCACTATTAATAATGAATACTTTTCGTGTGCATTAGCTGATTTAGGGTCAAGTATTAATGTTATGCCTACTGTGATTTTTGAGAAACTTACCCTTTGTTTTCTAAAACCCGTTAACATGACCATTCGGTTAACCGATCAGACCTACCGACAACCCAAGGGGATTTGTCGAACGAGTCCATGTCAGGGTTAAGGAATTAGAATTTTGGACTGAGTTTGTTGTGCTTGATTCGGTAAGTGAAGTAGTGACACCCCTAATTCTAAGCCGACCATTTTTGCATGCAGCGGATGCTATCATCCATGTTCTTAAACGTGAAATATCTTTGTCAAATGGTCAAAATAGGATTAGAGTGTCTGAATTAGAAGAAGATAGTGACTTGATTAAGGGAGAATGTCTTAGGATGGAAGTAATAGATGATGACCCAAACCTTAATGAACAATCAGATATGTCACTAGGAGAGGAGACCATAGAAACCAAACCTAAAAGGAAAATCTGTTATGAAAGTTTCATGGAATTAAAGGAATTAAAGGAGAAAGTAGAAGAACAACTAAGAAATGGTAGAGAAGTAGCCACTAGGGTTAGGAGAATCCTAGGAAACATTAAGTGGGAAGAGCGTGTAGCCGACTTAAAAAGAGATAAAATGAACGAAATAATAGCTAGAGAACCAAATGGTAAGTTTTACGGTGACCCTAGCATATTTCAGATACCTTGCTACATTAGCTCTAACTGTTTTGAGGATACCTACATAGACCTTAGAGTCACATCTAATATCTTGCCCATAGAAATCTACAGGCATAATTTGAGGAAATATAGAAATGGAGTGAAATGGGAAGATTTAGAGATTAGGTTAGTAGGAGGAGCCAAGGTTCTAACTAAAGGCTTCATAAGAAACTTAGTCATTAGGATAGAGGGATTGGACATCCCCACTGATTTCTTCATAGTTGAAGAAGATTCAATTACTAGAGATCACGTGATTTTAGGTCAACCGTTCTTGCTTTCGGTAGGTTCATCGGTTAATGTGAAAGCAAAGAAGATGACTTTAACTATGGGATTCAACCAAGTAGTTTTTGACTAAGGAGGACATTAGTAAGACAAACCCCTTCGGGACTAGATGCAAAGCTAGGAGTTTTGCATGGGAGATTAAGAAAAGGAGAGTCGAATCGTACTTAAAAGACACATCCGACCTTTACATTCGATATCCAACGGGAACCAGCCCCCAGCTGACCCCGTATTCTTCCTCAACCTAGTTCATAGGCCGAGTCCGGCTGAAGACTCGTTAAACTTAGCGCTTCTTGGGAGGCAACCCAAGCCGTATTTTTATTTTTATTTTCATTTTTAGGAATATGTGACTAATTGCAATTAAGTGAATTGTTTTGAATATAATCATTTGTGACCTGTTTTATATGAGTCATATCTCTAGAATCACATATGTAAGCTTTCAACGAATCAAGGAAACAAGTAACTTATTGCAATCGTATTCGTTTTTATTTCTTTTTTTATTTTTATGTTTTAGCTTGTTATTTTATATTTTGATTGAAGTGTGCAGGAGTATTTAGTTTTGTAGTCTGAAGAAAACCATGCACTTGGTCAAAAGCTAAGTGTGGGGGAATGCCGGAATCAAATCGTGAAGAAAAATCAGACGTCGAAGCAAGTACAGGACTCGCAAGCGCCGCTAGAGGACCTCTAGCGCCGCACTCGGAATGCACCTGGGCATCCCAGCGCCGCTCCCTGAAGACCAGCGTCGGGTAAATGGCATCAAGTAACTCAAGATGAAGGCCTATGAAGTTACAAGACACAAGGAGGTGATTCGGGAGTCGAACGAAGCGAATCGAGAAGCAGCAGGAGCTGCCAGCGCCGCTGGCCCAACATCAGACGGCCCAGCGCCGCTGGGCGACCCAGTTCAGCAACCGACTTATCACCCTATTTAAGCCGAAGCAGCCCTCAAAACCCTAAGAGAGAGCCGATTCAGCAGCCCTAACCGCCCACATCAAACCCTAGGTCGACTTTGCAGATTCCAAGGAGGTTTTGGAGCTTCTAACACCTTCTGATCTTCATCCTCTACCTAGATCTACTCTTTTATTTTACTTTCAGTTGGTAAACAATGTCTTTCATCTTTTCAGACTTTGTTATTCCTTTAATAATGGTAGGCTAGTAGGCTGAATACTTGTTTGGATCGATGTGATCACGTAGACGTTTATCTATTTTACTTTATTTGTTAGATCTGTTGGAGTGTGTTTTACTGTTTATCGTAGATCCATGTTTTACTAGTTCTTCATATTAATATCGGTTCTATATCTGAGTGTATTAGTTTAATTCTGATGATCGGTCTATAATCATACACTAGGATTAATACATAAGGATGGAAAACACTAGTTATTTAACAATGAATCTAACGAGAATTTGTTTAAAGAAGTAGTGTGAGTCTAGGGACAACACTAGTTATTTAGGCAAAGTGAATCTAACGAGAATTTGTTTAAAGAAGTAGTGTGAGTCTAGGGACAACACTAGTTATTTAGGCAAAGTGAATCTAACGAGAATTTGATTAAAGAAGTAGTGTGAGTCTAGGGACAACACTAGTTATTTAGGCAAAGTGAATCTAACGAGAATTTGTTTAAAGAAGTAGTGTGAGTCTAGGGACAACACTAGTTATTTAGGCAAAGTGAATCTAACGAGAATTTGTTTAAAGAAGTAGTGTGAGTCTAGGGACAACACTAGTTATTTAGGCAAAGTGAATCTAACGAGAATTTGTTTAAAGAAGTAGTGTGAGTCTAGGGACAACACTAGTTATTTAGGCAAAGTGAATCTAACGAGAATTTGTTTAAAGAAGTAGTGTGAGTCTAGGGACAACACTAGTTATTTAGGCAAAGTGAATCTAACGAGAATCTGAGCCGTGATTAAGTTTCCAACAGTCTAGCAAGTAGGTAGAATGATATCTGGTCGTGTCATGAGATCTGAGATGCCAAACAAGTATTTTAATTTTATTACTGTTATTTTCTTTTTCAAACTATTTTCAGACTAAGCCTCTCGCTGAATAAGCGGTTGCGGCTTCTATTTACTTTTCAGTATTTTAATTAGTTTAATAGGAAATCGTGACAACCCCCAACCGCTAGAATTACACATATTACTAGATTAGGTAAAGCAACGCGTCCCTGCGAACGATCCTGTACTTATCACATTACTATACTACATCTGATCGGGTCCCCTGTCCGTTAAGGTGTGTGTGTTTTGAGATAATTACTTGTACAACATTTTTATAAATTTAAACACTAAAAAGAAACCACCCATCAAATGTCGTGGTGTATATCGAAGGTATCGTGTTCTCAAATAAAAAGACCATACAGTGGTCACGAAGGTACCGTGGTGTGTATCGGCGGTATCGCAGACCAGATTAGATTTCAACCCTTTTGGACTCCCAATCGAATCCTATACGACCTTTACACCTTAAATCGACTCAGAGACATAAAATTAACATTTTTTATGGTACAATTGATGACTTTAATCCATCAATTGATTCCTTAACCATTCACAAACATTACCCATTCCATTGATCACCCGAATGACTCGAAATCGGTAACAAATTGTAATTATCCCACCCCAAACCCTAAGACCAGGAATAAGATCAATATAATTGACTCATATGATCACAAATCAAAGGGAAATCATCTATATTACTTGTATATAATCACAAGGACGAAAGATCTTGATCAAACTTCAATCAAACACCAAGAAACGTAGTTTTGGAGGGAATTTTCTTTGGAAGAGAGGGAGGGGCGGCTTGGGGCTCACAGACACACGTAAGATGCAGATTATGAGAATTAGGGAAGCCTAATTAACCCTTAAACCCCTGGCCATCACTTTCCTTTTGTCATCTTAAGTCCCTCAACTTCTAAAACATCGCATTCTAAGCTTAACTTACTAACCGGAACACTTAATAACCTATCAAACACTTGACTTTCATAAATTTACTTTTAATTACTTTCGTTTTACTCACATTTATCATAACATATTAAACACATAAGCATTTAATCACATAACCCAATTAAGGCACATAAACTTGACGAAACCTAACGTTAACTAACGGACAAGTCAACAAGTCAAACATAAAAAGTTCGGGATGTTACACAATCACGACAATTTTTGGCAAGTTTTAGCAACCACACGCTCGTATTTGGCTTGGCACTTTTTGGCTAATTTTAACGTGTAAACTTGACGCATTTTTATTGGTCGGTTTTGATTGCCAAAATTTACCGATTGACAAGTTTTAACATTACACTATTGCCTTAACAAAGCTACCCAAAAAGTGTTAGCATCATAATTATTTATTTGCTCATCCCACTATAAATGATTATCCATAACTATAAATTTATCACAGATTGAGTCCAATGATATAGCTGAAGGATGCCAAGAACCAAGACGATAGCCATGGTATTAAATATGCCAAAAGATTAATTAAGAGTAATAAAACAGGCAATGGGACAAATTTTCTATCTTTATAGCTTTGACTAATATGTACGGAGTATCATGTAAAAGTTAAAAACAGAATAAATACACAACACTTATGCGCGCCACTAACAAATTTACCCAATGCCCGTGGACGAATTTCGTTGGTTAGAACTTACTCACTTAGAACCAACTTTCTTAAAGAGTAGTTCGAGTGTAATACAGTATTAGCTTCAGTGTGCATACAAATAGTAGATTACACGACATAAACTTGAGTCCATCTAACAACTTTCGTTTAGAATTTTAACCCTTTTTTTTAATAAAAAGAATCAACGATGAGTTATTTATATGTCATATTCAAACATCCTTGATAAGGCATGAGAAGCCATGCCAAGTTGTTCAAAAGAGATGAGTTATTCTTGAGTGGATGATATATATCTAGAGTGTAATTATGTAAATCTTCCCTATTTAATATATGTACATACTTAAAGTGAAGTTATTTCCCTTGAAATGAAGATAAAGGTGAGTAGAGAAGAATAGAGTGGTAGCTAGATAGTATTGGTTATGTTTTTTCACATATATGGGTAGAAAAAGTCAATTCCGACTAAATTGTGTGTCAGTAACGATAAAATAATTGATCAAATTAAACAAAACGACATACCTACTTCCCCTTTTAAAATGCCTAGGAAATTTTCACTCCATGTGATGTCGAAGGGTCTATTTGTTTTTTCCCTGAAATTTCTCATTCTATATTCACCGTAAGTTTTATACTAGCATGCATTATTATCGATCTCTATTGCTTTTAGAATATTTTTTTTTTCATTCACGAATTTGTAAATATATATAACTATAATTTTTCATACCCACACCGGAAATCATAGAATTGCTACTAGTGTAAAATGATGACCAACGCTTAAAAACCCAATTTTTTAAACGGTAAAATAGATATATATTAATGAAGCTACTGGCAAGGAGCTAGCGGCAAAGAAAAGTACAATTACAATCTAGAAATCAACAATTATCTATTCTAGATCCATCCCGGGCCTTTAGCAGCAAAATCTAAAAAAAGCGGTGAAGAAACTCGTGTCAATCACTCCAGTCATACTCCAAAAATATGTTAGCTTACCTCCCATTACACTTAGTTTTTAATCATACTGATTTAGGGAAAAAATTGATTTGGCAGTTGAACCGATCTTTCTTTTTTATATACAAATGTTTAAGTTTGTTATCATCTAATGAAAATAATCAAAATATATCGATAAAAATTTAAAAGCCGATATCTTAGTTATAGAAGGGTCTCAAGGAATATGTAGTGTTTATGGTGTAGAAATGCATGCTCCTCATATATTTTATTCTAATTAATTAATTACGAGTATAATCTGACAAATAACTACTCCCTCCATCCCATATTAAATGTCCAATTTTGACTTGTCAAGTCTTTTTCTTTCAACTTTGACCGTAAATATCTTTGTTTGTGTTATATAATAGTTGATGAAAGTTATATCAATGAAAAGTGTATTGAAAACTCAATCCGTCCATATATTTTATATGAAGTGTTATATAACATAAACGAAAATTTTTACGGTCAAAGTTGAAAGCATAAGACTTGACAAGTCAAAATTGGACATTTAATATGGGACGGAGGGAGTAACACAATGTCTTTCCGGATTCTTAAACACATTATCAAACGGCTGATCGTTGATGGATGATAAGTAGACAAAATTATATATATAGCTTGATATTGTTATACCAAAACGGTCCTTTATTGTTGTCTTAATATTAAGAACGAATTGCATTTTTGGTCCCTGTGTTATCACACATTTTGCAAGTTTGATACAAAAGTGTGAAAAGTCGCGAAACCCATCCCTGTCATATCACACCTGTTGCAATTTTGGTCCAAAACTAACGTACCGTTAGAATTCAGTCGTTAATGCCCCATGTGCTTGTCACATGGGGGTAGTTTCGTCCATTTGTTGCTCATAGGACCATTTCTGCAAAAAAAAATATTTTGTATAAATCTAAAAAAAATATTTTGTATAAATCTAAAAAATTATTTTTATATAAATCTAAAAAAATTATTTTGTATAAATCTAAAAAATTATTTTGTATAAATCTAAAAAATTATTTTTATATAAATCTAAAAAATTATTTTGTATAAATCTAAAAAATTATTTTTATATAAATCTAAAAAAATTATTTTGTATAAACACAATCGAAATAAACAATCTGATCTCATTCTCTTGTTCCTTTTTCAACTCCGATCCAAACCATGCCTAAAAGGAACAAGAGAATGAGATCAGATTGTTTATTTCGATTGTGTTTATACAAAATAATTTTTTTAGATTTATATAAAAATAATTTTTTAGATTTATACAAAATAATTTTTTTAGATTTATATAAAAATAATTTTTTAGATTTATACAAAATAATTTTTTTAGATTTATATAAAAATAATTTTTTAGATTTATACAAAATAATTTTTTTAGATTTATATAAAAATAATTTTTTAGATTTATACAAAATAATTTTTTTAGATTTATACAAAATATTTTTTTTGCAGAAATGGTCCTATGAGCAATAAATGGACGAAACTACCCCCATGTGACAAGCACATGGGGCATTAACGACTGAATTCTAACGGCATGTTAGTTTTGGACCAAAATTGCAACATGTGTGATATGACAGGGATGAGTTTCGTGACTTTTCACACTTTTGTATCAAACTTGCAAAATGTGTGATAATACAGGGACCAAAAATGCAGTTCGTTCTAATATTAATTTGAACACCATATATATATGACCAGGGTACCCTACCCCCTTACTGGCTTGTGTATCCCTATAAAACAAGTGTAGGACACAAAGCATGCCCATGTGTCCTTCATCGACTAGCGAAATACATTTGATAACTTTTGTACCAACATCTCCACGAAATATGTTTCTATATATATGTACAGTATATGTTATCCAGTTTTTATATGACTAACGAAACTGGTCCATTTTTTGAATTTAGAACGTACTTCACTTTTTGTTTTATTTTGGATTAAGCTCTTGGTTAATTCAAGGACTTCACTGTTTTAGATATGATGATACGGATAATGATCAATTAAGAGGATATAATTAATATAGACTAAAATATCTTTTTGAAGTACATGAAAACCTTGGGGATTCCTAAACTGAATATGTAAAAATGGGTATGACGACGTCAAATCTCAGGAGTCGCATAATAATAATCTAATAAAAAACGCGCTATAGTATACTCAACGATAACAATAAATGACCGAAGGCACATAATGTGTTGCTATATTGTACATACATTGATGTAAAGAACTTAACTACTTGGCTTAAATACATGGCATTAATTCCATCATATCAATCTACATATAGCTAGGCTGCGAGTTTGAATCTTTGTTCCCCTTTGACCGCTAACAAAGTAACAGAACTTTATGGGGGGTATGGTGTAACATCCCAAACTTTTCTTTACTAGTTGACTAGTGCCGTTAAGTCAATAGTGTGTGTGTCGTTAAGTCTATTTTAGATTTAATGCTTATATGTGGTTAATGTGTGTTATGTGTGAGGCTTGTAAGCCTAAATGTTAATGTAGTATAAATGTGTGTAATATGAAGATTAATGTCTATGTAGTGACATTTAATGAAGGATTAATGACGTATATGGTCAATAAAGTAGTTTGTGACCAACAATGAAGGATTAGGAAGCTTAGGGGCTAGTTTTGACACGTGTGCAGATTTTCTTCCTCCTAAACAAGCCCTAGCCGATCCCCTTCCTTCCCTCTCAAGTTTCTCTCCAGATCTATTCGTTTTGGAGCCAAATCGATCGTGTATTGCTTAGATCTTGGATCTTTGTCACCTAATACAGGTAATATTGGTATTCCTCTTTTGAAATATGATTGTGTGAGTCTTATATTAGTCTTAATCCAGGCCATAAGGGTTTGGGTTGGGTTATTTGATTAAACGTTCACCGATTTCATGTTATTCGGATGATTAAATGATTGATTCATGATGTAAAGGATTAAAGGATTAATAGGATGGTTAAAGTTGATGAAAGTGCAATTAAAAGGATTAATTTTAAGTCCCCAGGTTGGATTTGGGGTATGGGTTCGTATGGAATTCGTTTGATCAAAGAACAAAAATTGGTTTGCTGGTCGGCACCACAGGTGCGGCGCACCACAGCCAGTTTGGGTTTTTGGTGGACCCCGATATGCGACGCACCAAGGGCTGGTGCGGCGCACCTCGTGTTGATCTGAATTCTCTGGAGATTTGGTGCGACGCACCACTTGGAAGGTGCGGCGCACCACTTGGTCAGATTTTACAAAATGTGTCGTTTAGCTTATATTTTGATCTTATACTTGTTCTAGGATATTGGAGACACCTAGCCATCGTTGTATTGTGCTTGTAGCTTGTTGTTAAGCTGTATCAAGGTAAGATACACTACTTTTGTCACGCTGAGGGTTCAACAAGCAAAGGTTTCATACTTATAACTTCCTTAACGGTAACATATGATATATGTGGGTATCTCGGGTTACACGGGAGGTACTATGGGATATGTAGTTGACCATGAGACCTGAAATGCAGACCCTAATGTAGTGAAATGAAGTATTGTTTAATGTAGTGTATTGATATGTAGTTTATGTAGAATTACGAAGTATCTTATTATGTGTGAAATGTAGAAATGGAGTTAATGTGTGACATATGCATACTACATGGCTTGTACACCTAGCTCACTAGACTTGGTAGGTTGCCATGTCACTTGCACGTTTAAGGGCCCAAACGAAATGAAGGTAATGTGTGATTATGTTTAGGTTATGTGTGTTGTCTAAACTATTATGTGTGAAATCGAGCTCGTAAATATAATGCAGGGAAAGTGTTAAGCTTAACCCGTACAAGTCTTAGCCGGACGAGTACGTTGACGTAGTTGTTGCTTGGGTGGCTCCTTGCAACATGGTCTTTATAATGCAGGGCGAGTAATACGAGGGGTTTGACCAACCTCCACATACGGATTACTCTTGGATTGGCTTGCCATTCCTTAACGACATACGATGATTAGCCTTTGGTTGATCATCCAGTCGGGTGTGATGCAGGGCACACTTATATGCAGTAAACGAAGATATGTGTGACAATGTGTGAACTAATGCAGGATAGGCACATTTAGGATGATTATCCTAATTGATATGAAGTTGTTATGCAGTTATGTGTGTTGTGTGTTGTGCCTAATGAGTTTGTCTATTAACGAAGAAATGTTTTAATTGGACAAATGCTTTTAAATTAAGTGTGGTCTTACTTAGCTATTCTTATAGCTAACACTTGTTTCTTTAATGTGGTTGTTCCCTCAGGTTTAGCTTGAAGGACTTGTAGGTGCAGAACGTGAGAGCGTGGGTAGAAAGCATGCAGATTCCTTAGCTACCCCTAGTTGCTTATTATGGAGACTTTTGATTACATCTCATTTTGATGTCGAATATATATAATAATGTGTGAACGGTTGTTTAATGTTGGGCAACCGTTGGGTTTTCATTTGAACTATTGTTTGATATGGCATGTAACACCAACTAAATGCAGAAACCGAAATGTTTTTATCGGTTTTGACTTTTACGGTCTTTACTTCCGCAATTTAACACCGTTAGGTGAAAGATTTTTGAAAACCCATATTTTTAAACGTCGGGTGTTACAAGTTGGTATCAAAGCATTGGTTTAAGTGAACCAAAATTCGACTTATGCCGTAGGATTTTGGACTTAGACCGACGAGAAGTAGGTTAGGCTTAAGTAGGATGCCTAGCTAATGAAGTGGAAAGCTCTAAGACGGGTTGGGGAGTGATTGAGAGTGTGATTTAAGGCTTGATTATTGTGTGTGATAATGTGGTTATATGTAGTAGAGCCTTAACATATGTAGTCACTCTTTAACTCTTGCTAACCGTCGTCGTTGCTTTGTAGAGTTAATGGCAAACACTAGAGCTAGTAACCAGAGAGTAGGAGGAAATGGTGGTGGTGTTCCTCCTAACGGAAACGGGGCTGGAAATGAAGTAGAACAAAGGCTACCCCGTGTACAAAATCGCCGTCTTGGTGATCCACCAACCGCCTCCGAAGTAGATAGGGCAAACCCGATAATAGAGCAGGTTCCCAATCAAGCCCAATTACATGAAGAATTGAGAGCTATCCGAGCTCTCTTAATGAGAAATGAAGAGGAATTAGCTCAATTGAGGGCTGAAAGAAATGCAGAAAGGATTGGGAGTGAACAAAGGGGTGAGCGTTCGGAAGGGAATTACTCTAATCCCTCTCAAAGTGCTGAACCATCCATGGCAGCCGTGGGTGTTAATGAAGTTAATGGTGGAGGACTTGGAGTTGTTAAAGCACCTCGTGTTAATAACTTCAAATATGAAAGTTTTCAGAAATGTGGTGCCAAGGAGTTTGATGGTACCCAAAATGCAGTGGGTGCTATGGAGTGGATCGAGGACATTGAGGTAGTTTTTGCATCTTGCTATTGTCCGGATGATATGAAGGTTTTGTGTGCTAGTAGGATGTTGAAGAAGAATGCCCGTAATTGGTGGAGGGCTACTACAGTGTCTATGGCTCCTGAGGTACTTGCAGTTATGCCTTGGGGAACATTTAAGGAGAAGTTTCTAGAGGAGTATGTGGGAACGCGTGAGTTAAGGTTGATTGAAAAGGAGTTTAGATCGTTGGTTGCTAAACCCGATGCAATTTCTGATTATGCACACTCGTTTATGGAGAAGTTGAAGTTTGTTGGACACTTGGTTCGAAGGCAGGAGGACCAAATTGAGGCTTATTGTGATGGTCTCCCCGTTAGTTATCGTGGATTATGTAGACAACATGTGACTTTATCGGCGGCTATTAAGGAGTCAAAGAGGTTGGATGATGACTTCAAAAGTGAGAAAGTTGTGGTGAAGGTTGATGACAAGAAAGCAGGGTTCAAAAGAGGGTCAAATTGGTCATCTAATAACAATAATAAGAAGTTTCGTGGGAATTCTAGCTCAAGTGGTGACAAAGATAAAAAGAAGAATGGGTCTTGGTGTGCTTTTTGCAAGAATGTTCATGAAGGTCAATGTTCCGACAAGACAAGAAGGTGTCATAAGTGCGGGAAGTCGGGACATCTTGCAACGGAATGTAGGGACAAGACTCGTTGTTACAAGTGTCAGGAAACGGGTCATCTTATTGCCGATTGCCCACAAATGAAGAATGACGGGAAGAAGGCAGCCACTTCAGCAACAAAATGAGAGCCTTGCAGATGACTGTGGATGATGCTAAGAACAACGACGAGGTGGTAAGTGGTACTTTCCTTGTTAATTCAAAACCTGCTTCTGTTTTATTTGATTCGGGTGCAAATAGGTCGTTTGTGTCTACTTTATTTGCTCCTAAGCTAGGAAGAGTCACTACCCCTTTAGATTGCTCGATAGAGGTGGAAATTGCTAATGGTACGGTTAGTGATATATGTGTGGGTTATGATGATTGTGACATTGAGATTGAAGGTCGTTTGTTTCCGGTCCAGTTATTGCCTACTACTTTAGCCGGTTTTGATGTAGTGATTGGTATGGATTGGTTGTCTAGAAATGAAGCTAATATTTTGTGTTCCCAAAAGATTATTCGGTTTCCTACATCCGATGGTAATGTGGTAACGGTTTATGAAGATAAGAAGAGAGGGGGGATAAAGATCATTAGTATGATGAAGGCTATTAAATGTATAAGGAAGAATAAGAGTCATTTCTTGGCCTATGTTATTGATGTGAGAAAGGAGAAGC
The DNA here is from genome assembly GCA_034093135.1 of Erigeron breviscapus. Lineage (NCBI taxonomy): Eukaryota > Viridiplantae > Streptophyta > Magnoliopsida > Asterales > Asteraceae > Erigeron > Erigeron breviscapus. The sequence goes on along the minus strand of CM067170.1, from coordinate 153,353,802 downwards.
CTTCTATTGCTAGTGTTGATGTAGTATCCGATTTTCCCGATGTGTTTCCCGAAGATCTTCCCGGTATCCCTCCTGACCGTGAAGTTACTTTTCAGATAGATCTTATTCCCGGTGCTACACCTGTTGCTAAAGCACCTTACCGATTAGCTCCTACAGAAATGAAAGAGTTAATGTCCCAACTTCAGGAGTTACTTGACAAAGGTTTCATTCGACCTAGTTCCTCGCCTTGGGGAGCTCCGGTTCTCTTTGTTAAAAAGAAGGATGGATCTATGCGCATGTGCATAGACTACCGTGAGTTGAATAAGCGAACGGTTAAGAATAAATATCCTCTCCCGCGAATTGATGATCTCTTTGATCAACTACATGGTGCTTCATATTTTCAAAGATAGATTTACGGTCCGGTTATCATCAATTGAAGGTTAAGAAGGAGGATGTAGCAAAGACAGCCTTCCGGACTAGATATGGTCATTATGAGTTCTTGGTCATGCCATTTGGGTTGACTAATGCTCCAGCCGCGTTTATGGATTTAATGAATCGGGTATGCCGTCCCTTTCTAGATCATTTTGTTATTGTGTTTATTGACGATATTTTGATCTATTCTAAGTTAGAAGATGAGCATCGTGAGCACTTGAAAGCAGTTTTGGAGGTGTTGAGGGAGAAGAAGTTGTATGCCAAGTTTTCTAAATGCGAGTTTTGGCTTTGAGAGGTACAATTTCTTGGTCATGTTATTTCATCGGAAGGTATTAAAGTAGATCCTTCAAAGATTGAAGCTGTTTCAAAGTGGGAGCAGCCAAAGACACCTACTGAGATTAAAAGTTTTCTTGGCTTGGCTGGATATTATAGAAGGTTCATTCAGGATTTCTCCCGAATAGCCAAGCCTATGACTGAACTAACGAAGAAAGGAGTAAAGTTTGAGTGGAACGATAAGCAGGAGAATGCATTTCAAACGTTGAAGAAGAAGTTGTGTGAGGCTCCTATACTTCCTTGCCTGAAGGTACCGATGATTTGGTTGTGTATAGTGATGCATCTATCACGGGTTTGGGTTGTGTACTGATGCAGAGGGACAAGGTGATCGCCTATGCTTCCCGCCAGTTGAAACCACATGAGAAGAATTACCCTACCCATGATCTTGAATTGGCCGCAGTTGTATTTGCATTGAAATTGTGGAGACATTACCTCTATGGTACAAAATGCACTTTGTTTACCGATCATAAAAGTTTACAGTATGTCTTTAATCAAAAGGAAATGAACGTGAGACAAAGGAGGTGGATGGAATTACTTAAGGATTATGATTGTGAAATCAAATATCATCCGGGTAAAGCCAATGTAGTGGCGGATGCACTAAGTAGGAAGGTGCAAAGTTCTTCTTGTAAGTTGATGAGCATGCAAGTTCAAGCCAAGTCGGGGCTACTTGATCGAATTAAAGAAGCACAAGTGAGGGCATTGATGAAGGATAACATTGACAATGAAAGCATTGGGAAGAAGAAACGTCTTGTGATGGAGACTAATAGCCGTGGGTTCAAAACATACAAGGGTCGAATTTGGGTGCCATTGCTTGGTGATAACCGAGAATTGATCCTTGAGGAAGCCCATAGAAGTAGATATTCGGTTCATCCCGGTGTCACCAAAATGTATGCAGATTTGAAGTCGATTTATTGGTGGCCGGATATTAAAGGGGAAGTAGCTCATTTTGTAGCAAAGTGTTTGACGTGTGCACGTGTGAAAACGGACCATCAAAAGCCGTATGGTTTGTTGCATCAATTAGACATTCCCGAGTGGAAATGGGATCATATTAACATGGACTTTGTAACGAAGCTACCTAAAACGCCGAAAGGGAATGATATGATATGGGTGATTGTGGATAGATTGACGAAGAGTGCTCATTTTCTAGCTACCCGACAAGATGTGCCTTTAACGAAGATGGCAAAGATGTACATTGATGAAGTAGTTGCGAAACATGGAGTTCCTTTATCTATTGTTTCGGATCGAGACTCGAGGTTTGTGTCAAACTTTTGGAAGGGTCTTCAACGGGAGTTGGGTAGTAGAATAAATTTGAGTACCGCCTATCATCCTCAAACCGATGGGCAAAGTGAGAGAACCATTCAAACCTTGGAGGATATGTTGAGAACGTGTGTACTTGAATACGGTGGAGCATGGGATGATCATTTGAGGATGATTGAGTTTGCTTACAACAATAGTCACCATGCAAGCATTGGAATGCCACCATTTGAGATGTTATATGGTAGAAGGTGTAGGACTCCAAGTTGTTGGATGGAGCCCGGTGAAAAGCAGTTGACCGGTCCCGAAATTATTGAAATTACCTCTGAAAAGGTTAATGTAGCTAAAGAAGCCTTACGTGTGGCAAGAGAAAGGCAGAAAACATATGCAGATAAGAAAAGGAGACCGATTGAGTTTAATGTTGGTGATTTAGTGATGCTGAAAGTATCACCTTGGAAAGGAGTTATTCGATTTGGAAAGAAGGGAAAGTTGAGTCCACGTTTCATTGGACCTTTTAAAGTTGTGAAGCGCATTAAAGACGTGGCATATCAGTTGGAATTACCTCCAGAATTGGATGGAATTCACAACACCTTCCATGTATCCTACTTGAGGAAATGTTTAGCTGAGGAGTCAAGTGTGATTCCTATTAAAGACGTGAGTATTGACCCAATGAAGAGAATAGTAGACGAACCGGTAGCGATACTTGGAAGAAAGCAAAAGAAGTTACGCCGAAAAGTGATTGACCTTGTGTTGATAAAGTGGAAGCATAATCATGGAGAAAGCTTAACGTGGGAAACTGAAGCAGTAATGAAGGAAAAGTATCCCGAGTTGTTCCTTACTGATGAGATTCCGGGGACGGAATCCTCTTAAGGGGGAGGTAATTGTAACATCCCAAACTTTTCTTTACTAGTTGACTAGTGCCGTTAAGTCAATATTGTGTGTGTCGTTAAGTCTATTTTAGATTTAATGCTTATATGTGGTTAATGTGTGTTATGTGTGAGGCTTGTAAGCCTAAATGTTAATGTAGTATAAATGTGTGTAATATGAAGATTAATGTCTATGTAGTGACATTTAATGAAGGATTAATGACGTATATGGTCAATAAAGTAGTTTGTGACCAACAATGAAGGATTAGGAAGCTTAGGGGCTAGTTTTGACATGTGTGCAAAGTCAAAAAACGGGTTTAGAGGCTTAGGGTTGTCATTAGAGAGCCATTATGCAGATTTTCTTCCTCCTAAACAAGCCCTAGCCGATCCCCTTCCTTCCCTCTCAAGTTTCTCTCTAGATCTATTCGTTTTGGAGCCAAATCGATCGTGTATTGCTTAGATCTTGGATCTTTGTCACCTAATACAGGTAATATTGGTATTCCTCTTTTGAAATATGATTGTGTGAGTCTTATATTAGTCTTAATCCAGGCCATAAGGGTTTGGGTTGGGTTATTTGATTAAACGTTCACCGATTTCATGTTATTCGGATGATTAAATGATTGATTCATGATGTAAAGGATTAAAGGATTAATAGGATGGTTAAAGTTGATGAAAGTGCAATTAAAAGGATTAATTTTAAGTCCCCAGGTTGGATTTGGGGTATGGGTTCGTATGGAATTCGTTTGATCAAAGAACAAAAATTGGTTTGCTGGTCGGCACCACAGGTGCGGCGCACCACAGCCAGTTTGGGTTTTTGGTGGACCCCGATATGCGACGCACCAAGGGCTGGTGCGGCGCACCTCGTGTTGATCTGAATTCTCTGGAGATTTGGTGCGACGCACCACTTGGAAGGTGCGGCGCACCACTTGGTCAGATTTTACAAAATGTGTTGTTTAGCTTATATTTTGATCTTATACTTGTTCTAGGATATTGGAGACACCTAGCCATGGTTGTATTGTGCTTGTAGCTTGTTGTTAAGCTGTATCAAGGTAAGATACACTACTTTTGTCACGCTGAGGGTTCAACAAGCAAAGGTTTCATACTTATAACTTCCTTAACGGTAACATATGATATATGTGGGTATCTCGGGTTACACGGGAGGTACTATGGGATATGTAGTTGACCATGAGACCTGAAATGCAGACCCTAATGTAGTGAAATGAAGTATTGTTTAATGTAGTGTATTGATATGTAGTTTATGTAGAATTACGAAGTATCTTATTATGTGTGAAATGTAGAAATGGAGTTAATGTGTGACATATGCATACTACATGGCTTGTACACCTAGCTCACTAGACTTGGTAGGTTGCCATGTCACTTGCACATTTAAGGGCCCAAACGAAATGAAGGTAATGTGTGATTATGTTTAGGTTATGTGTGTTGCCTAAACTATTATGTGTGAAATCGAGCTCGTAAATATAATGCAGGGAAAGTGTTAAGCTTAACCCGTACAAGTCTTAGCCGGACGAGTACGTTGACGTAGTTGTTGCTTGGGTGGCTCCTTGCAACATGGTCTTTATAATGCAGGGTGAGTAATACGAGGGGTTTGACCAACCTCCACATACGGATTACTCTTGGATTGGCTTGCCATTCCTTAACGACATACGATGATTAGCCTTTGGTTGATCATCCAGTCGGGTGTGATGCAGGGCACACTTATATGCAGTAAACGAAGATATGTGTGACAATGTGTGAACTAATGCAGGATAGGCACATTTAGGATGATTATCCTAATTGATATGAAGTTGTTATGCAGTTATGTGTGTTGTGTGTTGTGCCTAATGAGTTTGTCTATTAACGAAGAAATGTTTTAATTGGACAAATGCTTTTAAATTAAGTGTGGTCTTACTTAGCTATTCTTATAGCTAACACTTGTTTCTTTAATGTGGTTGTTCCCTCAGGTTTAGCTTGAAGGACTTGTAGGTGCAGGACGTGAGAGCGTGGGTAGAAAGCATGCAGATTCCTTAGCTACCCCTAGTTGCTTATTATGGAGACTTTTGATTACATCTCATTTTGATGTCGAATATATGTAATAATGTGTGAACGGTTGTTTAATGTTGGGCAATCGTTGGGTTTTCATTTGAACTATTGTTTGATATGGCATGTAACACCAACTAAATGCAGAAACCGAAATGTTTTTATCGGTTTTGACTTTTACGGTCTTTACTTCCGCAATTTAACACCGTTAGGTGAAAGATTTTTGAAAACCCATATTTTTAAACGTCGGGTGTTACATATGGAGCCGATCGAAGCAAATCGTCTGACATGACCACAAAATGTTCATATACATACTGACAGTGAATTATTGATCGAGATACGATTATGTGTATGCCAATTGCTGTAAGGCCCCTCCTTATAACCCCCTACTTCTAACCCACGTCTAACACTATTTATCAGTTTCTCTCTCTTCTAGACACACCAAGAACACCCCCTCCTTATAACCCCCACTTCTTCCCACTTCTTCCCCTCACATCATCTTTTCGGGCCCCACTTTCCTTCACAAAACGCGTGTCTAATATTAGAAGAAACACCAAGACGCCGGCCTAGACGCACTGGTGCTACTAGCGTCTTCGAGGGTGGCTGCGTCGGACGTGCGTCGGAAGCTGGCTAGAAGAGCTATAAGGAGCGGCCTAAGGAACAAGTATGGGACAGTTAAAAATAACCTATTCTTAAAATCAAACATCAGAAAGATCTCTAGCACTTGCTAAGACTGAGAGGAGTAGCCCGTTTCCACCCTCTTTTTTCGTTCAGAACGCCCTATCTCGGTCCCGGGGGGCGTTCCGCTTACTTAAAAATCGAGCCCCTTTCAATTTCGAACGCGTCCGGGCGGTTGGCATTTAGTGGGTCAAACCCCTTGGAAACCGAAAAATCTTTAATTTTTTAGTTAAATATATACATTTTATATATATACATACATTATACATATACACATATATCTATCTATCATCTTCTATCTATCTTCTCTACCTAGTTTTTCTTTAAAAGATCAAACCCTCTTCTCACATTACAACCGAAAATGTATCCCAATCAGTGGGGTTTGAACCCTTTTTCGAATCAAAACGCGGGTAACAATCAAAGAGCACCCATCCAACCCGATTTTGATGACCCTAATCTTCATAACAACCCGGAGTTTATTCAATCACTTGGTACAATGAACATTGGATCACCCATGACTCCGCCGGGACAAAGAACACCGTGGATTCGACAAGATAATTTCGGTTTTGCATCTTCTCCGTCGGGTTTCGGAACACAGTGGATTCGACAAGAAGTGGGCAAGCAACGCCAAGAGATCGAACTTCAGAAGCTTCAACTCAAGTCCAAAAAATCCGAAACAAAGATATGAATTTATTGGCTAGGGACTTGTCTCATCTCGATCCGATTGACCGAGCTATTTTGGAGGAGGAAAAGGCTAGAATTCGCGCCGAATATGGATTTCAGTAGTTTTAGTATGTTTTATTGTCTCCTTTTAGGTTTTAAATTTTTATTAAGTACTTTTAGTTTAAATTTGTATTGTATTTTTAGTTTTAATTTTTAGTAAGACGTTTTAATGAAGTTAACTTTTATTTACAAAGTTTAAACTTAATTCTATATATAAATAATATATATAATATAAAAAATACATATATCAATTTTTTTTAAAAAAAAAAAAAGGAATGCCTTGGGGGCATTACTCCACCCCAAAGGAATGGAGGGAATGCCTCTTATGATTAGTAGTGGACAAGTGTCAAGGAAAGAGGGGAGGAGGGGCATTCCCATTACCCTCCATTCCTCTTAGTCTAAGTTCCCAGAACCACCTGCTCACTTAGAGGGTCACATATGGGACATGGGTAATAAGGAATACAAAATGAAGAGAATTACTCATGAGATGATTATCAGAATTACGCCCCAAATGCTTTAAAGCGTCGTTGCTAACTTAGATTATAATTGGGGTTTTAACAATGATTTAAATTTACTAAGTATGATTATTTTCTCTATAAGATGAGAAAGAAGCTCTATGATAAAGAGACCAAATTGAAATGCAAAAAAAGAACTTGTTTTTCTATCAGATTCAAAAACATACTCTTTTGGTTCACATAATTTGATGGAATCTGATGGAATTGGAATTGAATTTCATTCCTTAGCGTGTTTGGTTGGTTAAAGATGAAGGAATCACATTCCGTTGGAATGTAAACATTCCCTCATTTGATGGAATCTCCATTCCTTAGGGATGGGGGAAGGAATTTCATTCCGTCCCTCACTTGAATCTTTAAAAAATCAAAAACATTCCGTCAAATTCCATTCCTTCATATTCCAATTCCTTTGACAGATTCCATTCCTTCCTAAAACATTCTGTGAACCAAACGCGCCCTTAGTATTATCTCAAAACAAATATCACCTAACCAGACATACAAAAGATTGAAATGTTGTTTTCAAAAGTGATACCACGATTCTAAGAGATATACGTTCGTTGAAATCTTCTTTTAACCCAAAATTACCTACAACGGTATAGCATTGCTATTACGCTAGAATTTTTCAAAATTTTGTTTATCTTAGAAGCATCCCCCACAACCATTACACAGTAGATAGAACTCATCCTCTTGGAGTTGGTCCCGGGGATATATACCTCTAGTCTACACAAAAAAAAATAGGTGTTGATAAATCTACTACAGTTTTTTTATCTATTGACGACAAATACATGTATGTTAATGTATAATCGTCTAAAGGAGTAATTGTTGTAGATGATAAAAAATGTTGTAGATATATTACTAATAAATATATACTCCCTCTGTCCCATATTAAGTGTCATAGTTTGACTTTTGAGTCTTTTTCTTTCAACTTTGACCGTAAATATTTTTGTTTGTGTTATATAACACTTGATATAACATATATGAATTTATTGAGTTTTAAATGTACTTTTCATTGATATAACTTTCATCAACTAATATATAACACAAACAAAGATATTTACGGTCAAAGTCGGAAGAAAAAGACTTGACCAGTTAAAATAGGACAATTAAAATGGGACGGAGTGAGTAAGTTAGAGTTTCACTCATGAGATATCATGTCTCAAGTTCGAAACAAGAGGTCGGTAACAGTGTTGATTTATTTAAGTTATGTTCAAAAGCAAACATGTACGGAGTTTGGGCCTTTTGCCAAAGGATTCACAGTTTAAGCCTATATCTGTGAGGCTAACACTTTCATGGGCCAGGTTAAGTTTTGTCTATAAGACGAGAGCCCATGCCATTTTTAAAATTGTTGTGTGTATATAATATAACACGAGGGCCCATGCCGTTAACAAATTAAACATAGATCGTACGTTTCTTCTAATTAAACCCTAATAACCCTATATAAATACGTCAACCAATAACCCATAATAATAAATCACCATAACTCGGCAACAATACGTTCGTATATTCGACCATCATCACCATTCAATAATAATAATATCAATATGAATTCGACTACTCAAGTTTCTACCATCGAACAAAAAGTAGAAGAACTAGTAACCGAAACAATCACCCTCAAATTAAACGTGAAAGAAGAAGATGATGTCTCCGAAAACAACAAGCTAGAAAATCTCGACACAGAAAAGCTACTAGAACTTGGTGATAAAGCCAAAGAAGAGGGTAACAAAGAATTGTTGGAGGCGATATGTCAAAAATTGTTGGAGCGGATCAAGGACAAGAAGTTGGACCTTGAAAGCATTGATTTGGAGCTTCTGTTATTTAAAATCATTCTCATAGCCCATAAGGACGCGGGTGATAACAAAGAATTGCTTGAATTGGGTTGTCAGACGGTGGCTGATCGGATCAAGGGCAAAAAGGTTAAGGAGATTCGAAAGATTTTTAAAATCGTGAATGATTTTACACCCGAGGAGGAAGCAGCGGTTCGGGCAGAAAACGCTTGGGCTTTTGATGAAGAAGACGAGATATGATGATTTCGCATGAATGTTTTTATAGTACTTTTATTTGTTTTACGAATGATGATTTTGTTTGTTTTGTTTTTGTCGACTTTAAGATAATAATAATCTCTCGTTTATATATATATATATATGTATATATATATATCTATGTATATGTATATATATATATACGTAATTTTATATATATATATGTACTTGTAAGTATATATGTATGTATAAAAGATTTATATAAATCAAGTATATATAAATATATATATATATATATATATATATATTAATATATATTTATATATATATATATATATATATATATATATATATATATATATATATATATATATATATATATATATATATATATATATATATATATATATATATATATATATATATATATATATATATATATATATATATATATATATATATATATATATATATATATATATATATATATATATATATATATATATATATATATATATATATATATATATATATATATATATATATATATATATATATATATATATATATATATATATATATATATATATATATATATATATATATATATATATATATATATATATATATATATATATATATATATATATATATATATATATATATATATATATATACAAGTCAACAATATATAACTCACAAGTCAACAATATATATAGGATCGAATTTGTAGAGTACATTGCATTGATGCAGGTATCGACTCCGATCCTAATGATCATATAAAGTCTTTTTCTAGTGATATATAAACTTTTTGATAGTGTTCAAGGCAAAATATTTTGGAACAAATTTCAACAAAATACCAATACTGAGAAATGATTTTGTTAGTGTAAAGAAAAGGCCTCTTTAGGCTTTAGTCCTGGTTATTAAAAAAAAAAAAGGCCTCTTTAGGCTTAGTCCTGGTTATTAAAAAAAAAAAATCTGAACGTATCGTCATTGGATTTTGGTAACTATACATAATTAACTGTTTAACACGTATAAAATTTGATGTGACCATCGATAATTATTTTTTAAAAAATAATTATCCATATACCATCAAACATATTTTATGGTATTTTACAGTATAATAATATGAAACATATTTGATGATTTATGGTTAAAAAACATTGATAAAGTGATTAATTTTGAATAAATAATTAAGGGTATCGTTCGAAAAAAATGTATTTATCATATTGACCCATTCAGTAGAAGTTGACAGTCCACGATTTGCACACTTATATATAATTAATCTAGACAAGAAAGTAAATAGAAAGTAAAGAACCAAGAACAAGAGTAAAGTTCAAGTATAAGAAACTATGCAAGTCTAATCATATGTATCATTGATTAAACAGTGAATACATGGTCGATATTACAACTTGTCTTACAAGAAAGTACATGAACAAACAATTGCTAAGTTTTAGACTAACTAGAAAACTTAAACAATTACAAGAGAGAATAAGTGACACACACTTGTGGTGACAAACACAAAGTGTTATTGATGCGGCTGTGTTGCTTTATATAGGGGAGGAATTAGGGCAACACAGCCTTACATTGATAGTGATTGATGGTGGTTGTCGAGATCTCATTGGCTCAAAGTACTTGAATCCAGGAGTCTTTGTCTTCTTTACCAAAACGGGTATGAGAGAGAAGACCCTTCTTTTGGTCCTAATTGCATCTTTGTCATACTAGGTAAAATACAGTTGGATGAACCACCATGTGACTTCTTGTCTTCTTTTGATTTGAATTCTTCCCGCCTTGACTCACAATTTGGAAAGTAAACCATCCGCTGACAAGAGTCATTGACTCGCTGATGTCTTGCTGACGACATACGTTAGCGACCAAGTCTGGTCAGCGAATCCCTGACTCAACAGAAGTATACATTTGATCGATATCATGGAATAAGTACTCCTTAATCATTTTCATCTATTTAAAGCCCCACTTAGAATTCTTTTTATACAAAAAAATACACTTACAAAATCTCTATTACGAATCCTTTGTGTACTTTAGTGTTTCTAGCTATCCAGTCATTTTTATGAATCTACTGAGTGATACATATATGATAACAATATAATAAGTATTATCGAATCCAAGTACATCAAATAGTCATTTGATTTGTAACTTTGACTTTTGGTATATATTTATTTGATCTTATATATTTTTAGATAGACTTCACAAATTAAAAAAACTTACTTTTTAGAGAAATGAAAATTTAACATTTGGCATCGACCACACATGTAACTACCCGTGGCCACTTATCAAGCTCGAAAATAGACTGGAATTTTAGATGATTGACACGTGTCAAACCAACTAATTATCTGCAACTATATGCAAACCACCTATCTTGACATACCTAACCCCTCTTTAACCTCCCGTGAAATTCTGAATCTTTTATCTTTGTTTCCGATATATGTGTCGATATATAAAGTTACTCGTATATAAGACATCAACAGCAAAATTATAACCTAGCAATGAACTAAAATCATGAATTAAAAGACTATATTGTTATCTACCAATAATTATAAAACAACATCTAAAATTCATTTCTAAAAAAGCTTCCAGATGAAAAAAATTTGTGACATCATTTTCCTAAAATAGATTTACTATGACTAAATTAGTGCTTTCATTTTCTTACATTCATAGATCAATTTATAATTATAATCATATATTATAGAGGATTGTTCATATGAATCCTTAATTTTTGGTGAAACCCAAGGACCAAATCTTGGCCTTTGATTTATCTTCATCAATGGATGAGATTAATCCTCTTTCTCCCCTCTCCTCTCCTTCTTTTTTTTTCCGGCCACCGCCTTCTTCTTCTTTTCCGGCGATACAGCCGCCGGTCACCACCTGCTTCTTCTTCTCCGGCGATACAGCCGCCGCCACCACCTCCTCCTCCTTCTTCTCCGGCGAGAAAACCACGGCGCCGGCGCCGGCATAAAGGGCGGAGCCCGTACCGTATCAAACCGCCACCATCTCTTGGATCGCCGCCCATCAAATCCATACGATTCCCATATGCGTCCCTTGACGGTCAGCTTAGAACGGATAAGGGCCACTGGCCCGTACCGTATCCACCCGAAAACGACGCCGGAGTAATTCGCCGGAGTTTTTCGACGGCGGTGATGATTACCAATCAAATTTGATTGGATACTGGTTCGCCGGAGTTATTAGACGGCGGTGGTGACCGGAATAATTCGCCGGAATTTCGTCGGAGATGAAGGGATCGCCGGAGTTGACGACGGAAAACGACCGGAGATGAAGATTTCCCTTTAATCTTGAATATTCATTAGATTTGATCCAAGGGCTGAGATTGAGCCCTTGGGTTTCACCAATTTTGGTGGTTTCACATGAATACAACTCATATATTATATATTATACTTCAAAAATCAAGTTATATATTTATTTTTATATACTATGTATAATATAATAATATGTTATGAAATCGCATCCCTTATATAACAATAACAATAAATAATAATAATAATTTTTTCATATCCTTATTTTAATTACAATAAAATAGGATTTCAACATTTTCCATCTTTATAGATAAAATATACTTCATTTGTAAAGGTTTAATCTTTACATACACGATGGGTATGAGCCTCACATAATATCAAATAATAATAATAACATGTAAAATAACACGAGTAATAAAAAATAAGAAAAAAAAGGAACAAACTTAAAGTGGGATTAGTTGAGACACAAAAAACAATTATCTACAATACTACATAAATTTGGTACATGAGAAGCCATTGACAAAGCCTTAGAAAACAAAAACCGTAATATATTATGTGTACATAAACATTAACTTAAAACCTTCAAAAACAAAAACGTCATATATTATGTGTACGTAAACACTAACTTTCGTATATATATATATATATATATATATATATATATATATAGATCAAAATAGGAGGTACATAAGTAAGATAAGGTAGCGAAATTTGTTTTTGATTCTTTTTTCTTTAACTTGTTTTTTAATTTTTATCTTCTTATTTTCACTTTTTTCATTCTCTTTTTAATTAACCCGTTTCAAAACAAATCTCTTTTTAAAATGTGTAAGTAATTATATAAATAATTAATTACGAAGTATTTTACTAAATTACTTTTTTAATTTTAATTAAAAGAAGGTTACTAAGGATTTCTGCAAATTTTGGGTTCCTAATATATCATTTCCATATATATATATATAGAGAGAGAGAGAGAGAGAGAAAAGTGAATATGTGGCTGTCAGGAGCAGCCTTATACCAGGACTCATCCCAGGAGGACTAGTCCTAATCAGCGCCACATCAGCAAAAAATCATCCAAGGACTAATCCCCCTAAATCCAACCTTATACCAGGACTAGTCTTGGACCCACCTTTTATTTAATTTTACACTTTATCCAACTTTACACTTTCAATCCCTCCATATTTAACAACAACTAAATAAAACACACCATTCATTAAAATTAAAAATAACCCACAAATAATATATTAATTCCTAAAAATACCATTTTATTTAAATTAAAACTACATGGAAATTAAAAGACATTAAAACTAATTAAACTACTTAGAAATTAAAACTACATGGAAATTAAAAGACATTAACTAACTAATTAAACTACTTAGAAATTAAAACTACATCGAAATAAAAGACATTACAAACTAATTAAACCACTTAGAAGTTAAACTACATCGAAATAAAAGACATTAAAACTAATTAAACTACTTAGAAATTAAAACTACATCGAAATTAAAAGACATTAAAACTAATTAAACATCTGATATTGTCGTTGCGCCGATATGTTCAAGTTCCTCAATGTGAAAGTCGCATTGTCAAGCTGTTCAACTGCATTTTGGAGGCTGTCGATCTTCCTTTGCAAATAATCTATATATTGCCACTCAAGAGCAGAACATTCTCTTGCTTGTAAAGTAGAAATTTGTTCTCGGCACCATTTCTTTTTTGCATTAAGCTTGTGCATAACTGCCACCAGTTCCTCTTGAAACATTACGTGGTCTAGGATATCGGCCATCATACTGTCCTCCACCTGATTGACAGTCAATGGTGGTTTTGGGTAAGTGATATTTGATGAAGAAGCCATTTGGACGATACAAATATATTTGGATAAGGTATATATATATTTGATATGAAATGTTTGTTTTTTGGGTCTGAATGTTTGATGAAGAAGACAATATATATAGATAGAGTGAATGACGCTCCTGCAACGTTCAAATTCGAATTTATTTACAGAACTAGTCCCTCCAACATTCAAATTTCAAAATATTTAAATATTCAGTCCCTCGAACGGACAAAAATTCAAATAAATTACAACTTTAGCCCCTAAACGGCTAACATTGATTTCACTATATAAACACGATTCCAGGAACATCCCAAATTCATTTCACATTTCCATTTTACAATCAAATTTCAATTTACATTTCACTCTTCACAACCAAATGGCCTCATCATCAAACATTGTTCACCGACCTCGCATGACTGTGGATGAGATGAAGGCACTAATCATGGCTGATATCAAAGAAGACACCCTCCTTCAAACAGAAATCTTTGGGGTTATGGAATGTTTACGGGAGAAAGGCGGCGTTGCGAGGTAATGCTACAATTAATACAGGCACCAAACCGAGACATTTCGAAGCATGAAGGCCAATATGCCTATTTTATGCAGGAGGAGATTAAGAGGGTCAAGCCCGCAATCAATGATGTTTTTTATGCCGATCACACGTTGAGAGACCAATGCACTTGGGCCGAATCGTACCATGATAATTGCGGTGAAGACAAATCCATCGAAGATGTCAGATTGCCGAAACATGACCAATGGTGGCTCGACCAAACGCTCACCAGGGCATAGGAAGTATGACACTAGAGGATCGTCATGAATAGTTATTAACCGTAATGTGTTTTAATTATATGTAATGTGTTTTAATTATGGAGTTTTTTATTATGTAATGTGTTTTAATTATGGAGTTTTTTATTATGTAATGTGTTTTAATTATGTAGTTTTTTATTATGTAATGTGTTTTTAATTATGTAACTTTTTTTGTTATTAATAAAATAATTTATTTAATTTTGTGTAAAAGTTAAATAGAATAATAAGGTTGTTCAAACCGTTAAGGGACTGAAGTTGTCAAAAGACGAGACTTGTTTTTTTGAATTCAAGGGACCAAATGTGTCAAAACTAAAACTTTGATCATCACATTTTAAAAAAAAGGTAGCCGTTACAATAAAAAAAGGGAAAAAAAACAAAACAAAAGCTCCAAACAACTCGTGCGTGGACGGACGAATAAGCAGGGACGAGTCCAACCCACGGTGTTGACTCGTCCCTGAGAGGGGGACGAACCAGGGACGAACGGCATAAGGCACGTCTTCATAGTGCCATGTACCCAATGTTAGGTATAAAACCTTCACAAACTATTTTTTATGTATTAAAATATTAAAATTAGGGGGTATTATATCTAAGATTAGATACATAACAACCACATATTCTCATCCTTCATATATATAAAATATAATATATTATTTGTAACACCCGACATTTAAAAACATGGGTTTTCAAAAACTTTCACCTAAAGGTGTCTAATTGCGGAAGAAAAGACTTTAAAAGCCAAAACCGATAAAAACAGTTCGGTTTCTGCATTTATTGGTGTTACATGCCATACCATAAAATAGTTTAAAATGAAATCCCAACGGTTGCCCAACACAAAACAACCGTTCAACAATACTACATAAATTCGACATCAAGTACGAAATGTAAATAAATGTCTAAAGAGACAATCGTCTAGGGGTAGCTAAGCCCTCCTGCATGCATCTACCCAACTCTCACTCTTATTCCTGCATCAACTAGTCCTTCAAGCTAAACCTGAGGGAACAACCACATTTAAGAAACAAGTGTTAGCTAACGAATTAGCTAAGTAAGATCACACTATGTTATTAAAGCATTTGTCCAATTAAAACAATCTTCATTATTAGACAAGTCTATTCAGGCACAACACACATCACACGTTCACACATAACTGCATATCAACTTCATATCAATTAGGGTGAATCCCCTAAATGTGCCTATCCTTCATTTTATTCACACATTATCACGCATATCTTCGTTAACTGCATATAAGTGTAACATAAGTCACACCCGACTAGATGCTTCACCAAAAGGCGAGTCATACTTCGTCGTTAAGGAATGACAAGCCAATCCAAGAGTAATCCGTATGTGGAGGTTGGTCAAACCCCTCGTATTACTCGCCCTGCATATTATAATGACCATGTTGCAAGGAGCCACCCAAGCAACAACTACGTCAACGCACTCGTCCGGCTAAGACTAGTACGGGTTAAGCTTAACACTTTCCCTGCATTATATTTACGAGCTCGGTTTCACACATATGGTTTAGGTAACACACATTCCTAAACCGTCACACACATATAGTCTAGGTAACACACATTCCTAGACATTCACACACTTTATCTTCATTACGTTTGGATCCTTAAACGTGCAAGTGACATGGCAACCTACTAAGTCTAGTGAGCTAGGTGTACAAGCCATGTAAGCATGCATATATCACACATCAACTTCATTTCTACATTTCATTCATAAAGAGATACTTCGTAATACTACATAAACTGCATAACAATACACTACATTAAGCAATACTTCATTTCACTACATTAGGGACTGCATTTCAGGTCTCATGGTCAACTACATAACCCATAATACCTCCCATGTAACCCCATATGCCCACATGCAATATAAAGATACCAAATGGAAGTATTTATGATTTGAAACCAGCTTTTCGTTGAATCCCCCAGCGTGTCAAAGTAGTGTATCTTACCTCGGCGTAGTTCACAACAATCAACAACTAGTCACTGTGTAAAGCAACTATGCTCGTCTACCTATAATTAGTAAACGATTATTAGACAAGCTACATACTCACATCATTAAGGCCAATAGCTAGACCCACACACAATAATGACTCACTTTAGTTTCAGGTCTAATCTACATGTCAAACGACGTTACGGTTCAAAAGTTAACATTTTCTGAAAACTGGTGAGTTGCGCCGCAACTCACACCTATCGTTGCGCCGCAATGCGCCCAATTGCGCCGCAACTTATCTTTCTGGAAACCAGTTGCGCCGCAACTGGCCCCGATTCTGCACTAGTTTGATCGATTACACCCCAAACCAACACCAAACGATTCCAAATCAATTATCAGACCTTTATACATCAAAATCCTTCATTTTATGACCAATAAAATGCAATAAACTTCCCCATTAAACAACATATGATTTCCTTCATAAAAACAAACGTTATTACAACATCGATTGATCCTCCAACGACCTAAACCACTTCTTAATAATCCATACAATTGAAAAGATAATAAATCTACATTACAATACCTTTTCTACCTGTAGATCACAAATAGGATGCAAAACTCTTGACAAAACACACTCGAATCACACGTTGGAAGGCTTTTCGGCTTGCAATTTGATGGAGGAATGCTATGGGGTGGCTTAGGGCTTGTTTAGAGAATGTAATGGCTGCAAATTATGATCTAGTGACACCCTCTAATTCCCTAATCCCGTTTTTGACTTTGCACACATGTCAAAACTGGCCCCTAGGCTTCCTAATGCTTCATTATTCGTCATAAACTACTTTAATGACCATATACAACTTTAATCCTTCATTAAATGTCATTACATAGACATTAATCTTCATATTTCACACATTTATACTACATTAACATTTAGGCTTTCAAACTTCACACATAACACACATTAACTACATATATGCCTAAAATCTAAAATAGACTTAACGACACACACAATATTGACTTAACGGCATTAGTCAACTGTTAAATAAAAAGTTCGGGATGTTACAATTACCTCCCCCTTAAGAGGATTCCGTCCCCGGAATCTCATCATTAAGAAACATTTCGGGATATTTCTCCTTCATCACTGCTTCAGTTTCCCAAGTCAAGCTTTCTCCATGATTATGCTTCCACTTTATCAAGACAAGATCTATCACCTTTCTGCGTAACTTCTTTTGCTTTCTTCCAAGTATCGCCACCGGTTCATCAACCATTCTCTTCATTGGGTCAATGCTCACGTCTTGAATTGGAATCACACTTGACTCCTCGGCTAGACACTTCCTTAGGTAGGATACATGGAAAGTGTTGTGAATTCCTTCCAATTCTGGAGGCAATTCCAACTGATAAGCTAGATCTTTTATGCGTTTCAATACTTTGAAAGGTCCAATAAATCTTGGACTCAACTTGCCCTTCTTTCCAAACCGGATAACTCCTTTCCATGGCGACACTTTCAGCATCACTAAGTCACCTACACTAAACTCCATTGGTCTCCTTTTCTTATCTGCATAAGTTTTCTGCCTTTCTCTAGCCACACGTAAAGCTTCTTTAGCCACATTGACTTTTTCAGCCGTAACTTCAACAATTTCAGGACCGGTTAACTGCTTTTCACCGGGTTCCATCCAACAACTTGGAGTCCTGCATTTCCTTCCATACAACATTTCAAATGGTGGCATACCAATACTAGCATGGTGACTATTATTATAAGCAAATTCAATCAACTTCAAGTGATCATCCCATCCTCCACCATATTCAAGTACACACGTTCTCAACATATCCTCCAAGGTTTGAATGGTTCTCTCACTTTGCCCATCGGTTTGAGGATGATAGGCGGTACTCAAATTTATCCTACTACCCAACTCCCGTTGAAGACCCTTCCAAAAATTGGACACAAATCTAGAGTCTCGATCCGAAACAATAGACAAAGGAACTCCATGCTTCGACACTACTTCATCAATGTAAATCTTTGCCATCTTCGTTAAAGGCACATCTTGTCGGGTAGCTAAAAAATGAGCACTTTTCGTCAATCTATCTATTTAGAATCACCCATATCATATCATTCCCTTTCGGCGTTTTAGGTAGCTTCGTTACAAAGTCCATGGTAATATGATCCCATTTCCACTCGGGAATGTTTAGTTGATGCAACAAACCATACGGCTTTTGATGGTCCGTTTTCACACGTGCACACGTCAAACACTTTGCTACAAAATGAGCTACTTCTCCTTTAATATCCGGCCACCAATAAATCGGCTTCAAATCTGCATACATTTTGGTGACACCGGGGTGAACCGAATATCTACTTCTATGGGCTTCCTCAAGGATCAATTCTCGGTTACCACCAAGCAATGGCACCCAAATTCGATTCTTGTATGTTTTGAACCCACGGCTATTAGTCTCTATCACAAGACGTTTCTTCTTTCCAATGCTTTCTTTGTCAATGTTATCCTTCATTAAGGCCCTCGCTTGTGCTTCTTTAATTCGATCAAGTAGCCCCGACTTGGCTTGAACTTGCATGCTCATCAACTTACAAGAAGAACTTTGCACCTTCCTACTTAGTGCATCCGCCACTACATTGGCTTTACCCGGATGATATTTGATTTCACAATCATAATCCTTAAGTAATTCCATCCACCTTCTTTGTCTCACATTCATCTCCTTTTGATTAAAGACATACTGCAAACTTTTATAATCGGTAAACAAAGTGCATTTTGTGCCATAAAGGTAATGTCTCCACAATTTCAACGCAAATACAACTGCTGCCAACTCAAGATCATGGGTAGGGTAATTCTTCTCATGTGGCTTCAACTGGCGTGAAGCATAGGCGATCACCTTGTCCCTCTGCATCAGGACACAACCCAAACCCGTAATAGATGCATCACTATACACAACCAAATCATCAGTACCTTCAGGCAAGGCAAGTATAGGAGCTTCACACAACTTCTTTTTCAATGTTTGAAATGCATTCTCCTGCTTATCGGTCCACTCAAACTTTACTCCTTCTTCGTTAGTTCAGTCATAGGCTTGGCTATTCGGGAGAAATCCTGAATGAATCTTCTATAATATCCAGCCAAACCAAGAAAACTTTTAATCTCAGTAGGGGTCTTTGGCTGCTCCCACTTTGAAACAGCTTCAATCTTTGAAGGATCTACTTTAATACCTTCTGATGAAATGACATGACCAAGAAACTGCACTTCTCGAAGCCAAAACTCGCATTTAGAAAACTTGGCATACAACTTCTTCTCCCTCAACACCTCCAAAACTGCTTTCAAGTGGTCACGGTGCTCATCTTCTGACTTAGAATAGATCAAAATATCGTCAATAACACAATAACAAAATGATCTAGAAAGGGACGGCATACCCGATTCATTAAATCCATAAACGCGGCTGGAGCATTAGTCAACCCAAATGGCATGACCAAGAACTCATAATGCCCATATCTAGTCTGGAAAGCTGTCTTTGCTACATCCTCCTTCTTAACCTTCAATTGGTGATAACCGGACCGTAAATCTATCTTTGAAAAATATGAAGCACCATGTAGTTGATCAAAGAGATCATCAATTCGTGGGAGAGGGTATTTATTCTTAACCGCTCGCTTATTCAGCTCACGGTAGTCTATGCACATGCGCATAGATCCATCCTTCTTTTTAACAAAGAGAACCGGAGCTCCCCAAGGCGAGGAACTAGGTTGTATGAACCCTTTGTCAAGTAATTCCTGAAGTTGGGACATTAACTCTTTCATTTCTGTAGGAGCTAATCGGTAAGGTGCCTTAGCAACGGGTGTAGCACCGGGAATAAGATCTATCTGAAAAGTAACTTCACGATCGGGAGGAATACCGGGAAGATCATCGGGAAACACATCGGGAAAATCGGATACTACATCAACACTAGCAATAGAAGGCTTCTCTTTTCTTACATCAATAACATAGGCCAAGAAATGACTCTTATTCTTCCTTATACATTTAATAGCCTTCATCATACTAATGATCTTTATTCCCTCTCTCTTCTTATCTCCATAAACCGTTACCACTTTACCATCGGGTGTAGAAAACCGAATAATCTTTTGTGAACACAAAATACTAGCTTCATTCTGAGACAACCAATCCATACCTATCACTACATCGAAACCGGCTAAGGTAGTAGGCAATAACTGGACCGGAAATAAACGACCTTCAATCTCAATGTCACAATCATCATATCCCACACGTATATCACTAACCGTACCATTAGCAATCTCTACCTCTATCGAGCAATCTAAAGGGGTAGTGACTCTTTCTAGCTTAGGAGCAAATAAAGTAGACACAAACGACCTATTTGCACCCGAATCAAATAAAACAGAGGCAGGTTTTGAATTAACAAGGAAAGTACCACTTACCACCTCGTCGTTGTTCTTAGCATCATCAACAGTCATCTGCAAGGCTCTCACTTTTGTTGCTGTCGTGGCTGTCTTCTTCCCATCGTTCTTCATTTGTGGACAATCGGCAATGAGATGACCCGTTTCTTGACACTTGTAGCAACGAGTCTTGTCCCTACATTCTGTTGCAAGATGTCCCGACTTCCCACACTTATGACACCTTCTTGTCTTGTCGGAACATTGACCTTCATGAACAGTCTTGCAAAAAGCACACCAAGAACCATTCTTCTTTTTATCATTGCCACCACTTGAGCTAGAATTTCCACGGAATTTCTTATTATTATTGTTGTTGTTAGATGACCAATTTGACCTTCTTTTGAACCCTGCTTTCTTGTCATCAACTTTCTCCACAACTTTCTCGCTTTTGAAGTCATCATCCAACCTCTTTGACTCCTTAATAGCCGCCGACAAAGTCACATGTTGTCTACATAATCCACGATAACTAGCGGGGAGACCATCACAATAAGCCTCAATTTGGTCCTCCTACCTTCGAACCAAGTGTCCAACAAACTTCAACTTCTCCATAAATGAACGTGCATATTCATAAATTGCACCGGGTTTCGCAACCAACGATCTAAGCTCCTTTTCTATCAGTCTTAACTCACGAGTCCCCACATACTCCTCTAGAAACTTCTCCTTAAATGTTCCCCAAGGCATAACTGCAAGTACCTCAGGAGCCATAGACACTGTAGTAGCCCTCCACCAATTACGGGAATTCTTCTTCAACATCCTACTAGCACACAAAACCTCCATATCATCAGGACAGTAACAAGATGCAAACACTACCTCAATATCTTCAATCCACTCCATAACACCCACTGCATTTTGGGTACCATCAAACTCCTTGGCACCACATTTCTGAAAGCTCTCATATTTAAAGTTGCTAATGCGAGGTGCATTCACAACTCTAGGTCGACCACCATTCACCTCATTAACTCCTACTGCTGCAACAACATTCTTAGGAGCATGTTGTGACCTTGCCATTGATGGCTCAGCACTTTGATAGGGATTAGAGTAATTCCCATCCGAATGCTCACCCCTTCGTTCACTCCCATTCCTTTCAGCATCTCTTTCTGCCCTCATTTGTGCTAACTCTTCTTCATTTCTCATCAAAAGAGCTCGGATAGCTCTCAACTCTTCATGTAATTCTGCTTGATTGGGAACTTGTTCAATCATCGGGTTTGCCCTATCAATTTCCGACATTGTGGGCTGTGCACCCGGGAGTGGCCTTCGCGGAGGCCTTTGGTTAACTCCATCTCCAGCCCCATTCCCATTAGGAGGAACACCACCACCATTTCCTCCTCCTCTTTGGCTACTAGCTCTAGTGTTTGCCATTATCTCTACAAGGCAACGACGACAGTTAGCAAGAGTTAAAGTGAGACTACATTTATCAAGGCCATACTTCATTTAGCTACATTATCACACATAATATGCAAGCCTTAAATTTACACTCTCACTCATTCCCCAACCCGTCCTATAGTACTTCATCTCTAAGCTAGGCACACCTACATAAGCCTAACTTATCCTACATCGGTTTAAGTCCAAAATCCTACGGTCAAAGTCGAATCTTGGTTCACTTAAACCATTTCTCTGATACCAACTTGTAACACCCGACATTTAAAAACATGGGTTTTCAAAAACTTTCACCTAAAGGTGTCAAATTGCGGAAGAAAAGACTTTAAAAGCCAAAACCGATAAAAACAGTTCGGTTTCTGCATTTATTGGTGTTACATGCCATACAATAAAAAAGTTTAAAATGAAATCCCAACGGTTGCCCAACACAAAACAACCGTTCAACAGTACTACATAAATTCGACATCAAGTACGAAATGTAAATAAATGTCTAAAGAGACAATCGTCTAGGGGTAGCTAAGCCCTCCTGCATGCATCTACCCAACTCTCACTCTTATTCCTGCATCAACTAGTCCTTCAAGCTAAACCTGAGGGAACAACCACATTTAAGAAACAAGTGTTAGCTAACGAATTAGCTAAGTAAGATCACACTATGTTATTAAAGCATTTGTCCAATTAAAACAATCTTCATTATTAGACAAGTCTATTCAGGCACAACACACATCACACGTTCACACATAACTGCATATCAACTTCATATCAATTAGGGTGAATCCCCTAAATGTGCCTATCCTTCATTTTATTCACACATTATCACGCATATCTTCGTTAACTGCATATAAGTGTAACATAAGTCACACCCGACTAGATGCTTCACCAAAAGGCGAGTCATACTTCGTCGTTAAGGAATGGCAAGCCAATCCAAGAGTAATCCGTATGTGGAGGTTGGTCAAACCCCTCGTATTACTCGCCCTGCATTATAATGACCATGTTGCAAGGAGCCACCCAAGCAACAACTACGTCAACGCACTCGTCCGGCTAAGACTAGTACGGGTTAAGCTTAACACTTTCCCTGCATTATATTTACGAGCTCGGTTTCACACATATGGTTTAGGTAACACACATTCCTAAACCGTCACACACATATAGTCTAGGTAACACACATTCCTAGACATTCACACACTTTATCTTCATTACGTTTGGATCCTTAAACGTGCAAGTGACATGGCAACCTACTAAGTATAGTGAGCTAGGTGTACAAGCCATGTAAGCATGCATATATCACACATCAACTTCATTTCTACATTTCATGCATAAAGAGATACTTCGTAATACTACATAAACTGCATAACAATACACTACATTAAGCAATACTTCATTTCACTACATTAGGGACTGCATTTCAGGTCTCATGGTCAACTACATAACCCATAATACCTCCCATGTAACCCCATATGCCCACATGCAATATAAAGATACCAAATGGAAGTATTTATGATTTGAAACCAGCTTTTCGTTGAATCCCCCAGCGTGTCAAAGTAGTGTATCTTACCTCGGCGTACTTCACAACAATCAACAACTA
The DNA here is from genome assembly GCA_034093135.1 of Erigeron breviscapus. Taxonomy (NCBI): domain Eukaryota; kingdom Viridiplantae; phylum Streptophyta; class Magnoliopsida; order Asterales; family Asteraceae; genus Erigeron; species Erigeron breviscapus. The sequence continues at coordinate 153,329,773 of CM067170.1, read as the reverse complement.
GTCACTGTGTAAAGCAACTATGCTCGTCTACCTATAATTAGTAAACGATTATTAGACAAGCTACATACTCACATCATTAAGGCCAATAGCTAGACCCACACACAATAATGACTCACTTTAGTTTCAGGTCTAATCTACATGTCAAACGACGTTACGGTTCAAAAGTTAACATTTTCTGAAAACTGGTGAGTTGCGCCGCAACATAGAGTTGCGCCGCAACTCACACCTATCGTTGCGCCGCAATGCGCCCAATTGCGCCGCAACTTATCTTTCTGGAAACCAGTTGCGCCGCAACTGGCCCCGATTCTGCACTAGTTTGATCGATTAAACCCCAAACCAACACCAAACGATTCCAAATCAATTATCAGACCTTTATACATCAAAATCCTTCATTTTATGACCAATCAAATGCAATAAACTTCCCCATTAAACAACATATGATTTCCTTAATAAAAACAAACGTTATTACAACATCGATTGATCTTCCAATGACCTAAACCACTTCTTAATAATCCATACAATTGAAAAGATAATAAATCTACATTACAATACCTTTTCTACCTGTAGATCACAAATAGGATGCAAAACTCTTGACAAAACACACTCGAATCACACGTTGGAAGGCTTTTCGGCTTGCAATTTGATGGAGGAATGCTATGGGGTGGCTTAGGGCTTGTTTAGAGAATGTAATGGCTGCAAATTATGATCTAGTGACACCCTCTAATTCCCTAATCCCGTTTTTGACTTTGCACACATGTCAAAACTAGCCCCTAGGCTTCCTAATGCTTCATTATTGGTCACAAACTACTTTAATGACCATATACAACATTAATCCTTCATTAAATGTCACTACATAGACATTAATCTTCATATTGCACACATTTATACTACATTAACATTTAGGCTTTCAAACTTCACACATAACACACATTAACTACATATATGTCAAAAATCTAAAATAGACTTAACGACACACACAATATTGACTTAACGGCATTAGTCAACTGTTAAATAAAAGTTCGGGATGTTACATTATTAGTAGAGTACAATAAACATACATTGTAAGGGGCAAGAGTGTAATCAACACATTTCATCGGCACAATTTGGCAAATCAGTTCTCCACACCCTATGTTTTGGCAAAAAATGACAAGGGGCATCATCAGGAAAAATCGACCTACTGGAGCCGATGAATTGGGACGTTGGGCTGTGGGAATAAAACTCTCTTTTTGGTATTTTTTTTGCACTACCTCCTACTTTTTGGCATTTTTTTTGACGCTTTTTGAGAAAAAAAAAACACTACCTTGTTAATTGAAATGCTCTTATTGGCTTATTTTCTCGTCAATTTGTCAAAAATTAAAACTACACCTTTGTCTTTAAGGTATAAAGGTATATGTCTTATTATCCATCCAATCTTCAAAATAAATCAATATTTTTAGATATTTTATTTCATTGTTATTATTGTATTTTTTTAATATATTCCCCGCGTATTACGCAGGTTCATAATCTAGTATTATATTACATTTAACCAGTTAATTTGTAAACATGTCCCACAAGAAAAAAAAAGGTAATTGTGATATTTTTCAAACTTTCTCAACATGTACATCGAGTCATCAAAAGAGTCGAGACCCCACGAAGACTTGTCAAAGTTATTTTCATTTTTATTTATATAATAGTCTTTCCACATTTGTCTGCGCAGCCTACACTCTATCTTTCTTCATTTCCCCCTCTTTTTCTACCCAAAACTGATTTCTCAATTCTCCCTTCCTTACGTATTACTCGTATTATTATTATCATTATTATCTATCATCACCTCAGCTTCTATATTCTTCCATATATGCATTTATATCCTGTACGTATATATATATCTTGTATATCTATATCTATTTGTATTTGTGCATATGTTTATTTACAGGTGTATGATCACACTACATATGCATCCTCTATGTTAAGATCAGTAGCTTAATCCCCTCAACCACTATCCTATAGCTAGGCCTAGTATAGGTCTGTCTGTTGAGATATGCTAGCTAGTTCAGTTTTTGAAGTGAATTTTTTTAGATGCTTATTGATGTAATTTTTTGGTTGTTGTTTAGTGAAGTTAGGGTTATGATTTGAGTTCGGAAAGAATGAGTCGGTTAAGAGAGGACGAGCGGAACGAGAGCTATAAGGACTCTACTTAAACTTCCGGAGAATCGGAGGTGTATTAACTGCAACAGTTTGGTAATGTTTCTACTTTGTGATCAACTGAAATTTGGTTTTAATTAGTTGTGGATATATATATGTTTTATATATTTTTGTATATGATTGATTTGGATTTGTTGCCCGGGACGGAGTAATTAAACCTTTTTAGTTTTTTCTGTCAATAAACTCGAGAGGGACTTTTTTTGACACTGGTTCGGTTTGTTAGACTTAGAAAGTTAGAAGTATACATGCTCGGTAATAGGAAATAATTAGGAGAGCTAATGCTTGAATAGAAACTACACTGCTTCTTTTCCAATGTGGTTTCCTTATAGAAGTTTCAATGTAACCTAGAATGTTGATATCGGTAGTTCTAGTCAAGCTACACCTTTGGTCAAGATTGCTAGTGTATATCTTGTTAATTATTTATTGAACAGGGACCCCAATACGTATGCACAAGCTTCTGGACATTTGTTTGCACTACTTGCAGTGGAATACAGTAAAGCAGTCACATTGTAAAGTTAAATTGTATTTTGATGAAGGATGAGTTTTTCTGTTAAGATTGTCGTATAATATAGCGTTCTTATTGATCTATGCATGTCCAGTTTTCTGTAGTCGTGAGTTCACTCACAGGGTAAAATCAGTTTCAATGGCCAAATTTACTTCACAGGAAGTTAGTGCCCTTCAAGGAGGGGGAAATGCGGTAATATATTCATGCTTGAATCTGCATAGAGATAGAATCTGTCATGGTTTGATGCTATAGTACAAGTCAGTCTTCAAAGTTTGACTCATTTTCTATATAAATCAGAGTGCGAAGGAAATATATTTTAAAGAATGGGATTCCCAACGTCTGCCATACCCGGATAGTAGGTCAGTAGTTATTTACTGTAACGTCATTTATAATGTCTTTTGATGCAAGTTGCAGCGCTGAATGTTACCTATGCTAATAGTAATGTTGAGAGGCTTCGGAACTTTGACAAGCCTCCAACGTTGAAAATGGTATGGCAACCTTTAAAAGTCATTAATATACCCTTAATCGTATTTAGGTTGGCATGCATATGATTGTTTTATAACTGCTGTGAAACGGGATGATATCCTACAATCATCAGATTTCTAGTTAAGACTTAAGAACATTATTATGCCTTTTTTAAACTTTCTTTTGTGTCCCATATCTGATGATTTATTTGTATTTAATGCAGCGGGAAGCAGAAAATCAAGGAGGTTCTAGAAGCCCACCTTTTAAGCCTACTGCTGGAGGAAAGAGTGACGACAGGGGCTCCAAAAATAGCTATGATGAAAGGTTGAATCCAGGATATAATCAAGATTTTGGAAGAAGTCCTCCGGCTGAACATACAGATGATTGGCGACGAGAAGATAGATTTGAGGTTGAAGTGCAGTCCCCTGATCGACCTAGAGATCCAGAAATGTTGAGTCCCCCAAAAGTGAGACCTGTAAGGAATATACTGGGAGATAAAGTGTCTCCTCTTCCAGTTATTGAACCTCCAAAGGCCAATGGATTCAGGCCATTGGATATGCAGGTAAGGTTCTTCTTCCGTAAATAAGGGATGCAGATTCACGAATTCTTTTGAAAACATCTATGACCATCATCTTTTCTTTATATTTCTCGTGGATCGTAGAGAACTCCCTTATCTTGTGTCATTTGCATCCAAGTTTTCTTACATTTTTGGCTATAAGCTAACTCTGAATGCAGGGGGAGACAGGGGTCGAAACCCTGACCTCTCCCTTAATAGCCAAGGTCCAAGGCTCCTTACACTTTAATTAAGGTGGAATTCGCTATAAGCTAACTTGCAGGTTGATTTTGAAACGGGCGTTTTTCAAGGGTGTTTTGTCAAACAAGTTTTTGGAAAAAAAAATTTGCGAAACCAATTAAACCGGTACTCCCAATACCGGTTTCGGATTTTTGCCTCGAACCCGGTATTCGCAAAACCGGGTTCAGAAAAAGCACTTTGAACCCGGTAGTAACAATACCGGTTTCGAACGACGTGCCAGCTTTTTCAGAGTACAGTAAAACATGCAGGTTGATGGGACTAGTCACTGCGAACCCGGTATTGGCAAAACCGGGTTCGGGGTCACGACAAAAGAGGTAGCAGGTGCATCCATAAAATATTACGACGTGCACTTGGTTGAGTCATAAGTTTAACTTGATCATCTATTGATGAGCTTTTTATCTTTCTTTATTGCCTTGATCATATGCATTAGAGCCGACAAAAGCTGCCCAAATGTAATTGAGTGGGGGATTTTGGATAAATTTTCAAGCACTTATGGGTGTGATTGGGTGGTAATTATTGTCTAAGCGGTTCAATTTGGGTGGATCTAAAATCACACTTATAAAACTTTGGATTAAATTGGGCAAAGATAAAAGTATGAACGGGTCAGAATGGGCGGTGGTGGTATTATTCCGATCAATTAGTTTTACAGGGAGGGAAACTGAGAAAGTTGTTATAAAGAGAAACTGTGTGTGATGAAATTAGTTCCCGAGGTTGAAGATAGAGATATTGCTATTTTCAGATTTAAAATCACCAAAAGTATAAAGAGTATATTTTGGTAAGTTGTACATTATGAATTGAAATGCGTAACTTGATTTGTACACTACTTTTTTTTTTGAAATGCAATTAGGATCACTCACGGCACCACCTTTTTGCAATCAGTGGCAGCCACGCGATCATCCCCAAATACCTTTCAGGAGGAAACCCAAATAATTGGAAAACCCCCTGCTTGCAAGACTCGAACCCGTGATGTATACACATCCAGGGGCTCTATCCCACTTCCTGATGACCATTGAGCTAAAGCTCTTGGAGTTTGTTATAATATGAGTAATATAATTAATAATATACTGTAATATTTATAGATATAGATAGTACAGCACTACATGTATTCAATACCATGTAACATATTTATAATATACTAAAAACTTATATGAATGTACAAGTACTTTATGCGTGGAATGTACAAGTTCTTATAGCATATAATAATTTTTACTATTTTTCATTTTAAGCCCCTGAACTTTCTATCTTTTAACTTTTGTCCCACATCAAAGTTTTCGTTTTTATTTTCTTGACACTAAACTTTTGGTTTCTCATGTTTTCATCATATAACTTTCACATGACTACGATTTTACTTTTAAACATTTGGTTTTGACTATTTTTATCCGTCTTTTTATATATATAACGTTTTTAATATATAATAACTTATAATATACTAAAAACTTATATGAATGTACAAGTACTTTATGCGTGGAATGTACAAGTTCTTATAGTATATAATAATTTTTACTATTTTTCATTTTAAGCCCCTGAACTTTCTATCTTTTAACTTTTGTCCCACATCAAAGTTTTCGTTTTTATTTTCTTGACACTAAACTTTTGGTTTCTCATGTTTTCATCAAATAACTTTCACATGACTACGATTTTACTTTTAAACATTTGGTTTTAACTATTTTTATCCGTCTTTTTATATATATAACGTTTTTAATATATAATAACTTTCATTATCGTTACGTCTTACGTTTATGTAACATTTAAAGCATTATTATAGTTATTGTTTATGTTTTTATACAAAAAGTCTATAGAAATTTACAAGTCCTATATGCCTGAAATGTACAAGTCCTACATCAAAGTTTTCATTTTCGTGACACTAAACTTTTAGATTTTCATCAGACAACTTTCAAACAATTACGAATTTACTTTTAAACATTTGGTTTTGATTATTTTCATCTGTATTTTTATATAAATAACATTTTTAATATATAATATTGTTCTTATAACATTTAAAACATTAATATAGTTATTGTATATGTTTTTATATATCTTATTACTCTTTTACATTTTTTATTGTTATTGTTACATGTTTAATTGTACTTTTTAAATTTTAAGTTCGAATATTTGACATAAATTTGGGTACAAAACTTTGTCGTGTAGAAAGCGTACTCCGCGGCAACGCGCGGGTACAAAAACTAGTATTTAATATTTAATATATTATTTTCTAGTAACACATACTCGTAGTATTCTATTTGTTAGAAGAGTTGGTCAGCGAACAAGAGTCAAATACAATAGATCAACGAACCCGGTTTTGCCAATACCGGGTTCGCAGTGACTAGTCCCATCAACCTGCATGTTTTACTGTACTCTGAAAAAGCTGGCACGTCGTTCGAAACCGGTATTGCTATTACCGGGTTCAAAGTGCTTTTTCTGAACCCGGTTTTGCGAATACCGGATTCGGGTCAAAAAACTGAAACCGGTACTCCCAAACCGGTACTGGGAGTACCGGTTTAACTGGTTTCGCAATTTTTTTCTTCCAAAAACTTGTTTGACAAAACACCCTTGAAAAAACCCCGTTTCAAAAAAAATTTCCAATACGTAATTTATTGTTAATAAATAATACTCATTATGATTGCAGGGAATTGTATCTTCTAGTAGCCTGGCATCATCAGATGGGAATCCGGATGGAAACAAAACAGAAAGTTCTTTAATTGATTTTGATTCTGCACCTGATCCTCCTTCAACTACTCGAGTGCCACAAATACAACAGACTGCCCCTTCTGCTCCAATTGGTGCTCAGCCAACAACATTGAATAATGATTGGGCAAATTTTGATTCAGTTCAAGAGGTGAAAGCCTCTGATCCTCCTTCAACTACTCGAGTGCCACAAATACAACAGACTGCCCCTTCTGCTCCAATTGGTGCTCAGCCAACAACATTGAATAATGATTGGGCAAATTTTGATTCAGTTCAAGAGGTGAAAGCCTCTGATGCTCCTTCAAATACGGACTTTCTGGATGTACTTTCTGAGTTATCAGTTCCGTCATCATCAGGGGGCATTAGTGCATCCATGTGTGCACCTGCACAACCGGGCATCACACTTTTATCATCAGTCGGTGCTACTCCTGTTTCTGCACCAATAAGCCAATCAAGTGTTGCTTATGGAGGTGCTCATGCAGCAACTCTTGGAACTAATGCCTTTTTCAATACTGCTGATAGCGGGCAGTGGCAAAGGCAGGCTCCTGCCCAGTCATCTAATGGTGGATCCCGGATCAATCAGGTGCTGATTTCTTGAGTGTTTTAACTAGAAGTGGGGATTTAGACCCATATGTGCATGACGTTCTTTTAAATACTCGTATTACTATGCAAACGGGTCAAATGGATAACTTCAAGATGTAGCTGAATGAAAATGAGTTGAACGTGTCAAATGACACCTGAACTGTATTTACAATGCATTAATCCCCCTGTATCATATTTATTATGAAAATTGTATATTCCATCGTAAAAATATATAATTCTAGTCAATGTCAACATCTTTTTTTACCATAAGCTGTTTAGCACCGTTGACCAATCCTGCCATTGTATTTGTCATCCATGTTTTTGCAGTATTGGAACTCTTCACTTAGTGAGAATACCCAAGTGCTTTCAAGTTCTCAAGGTGTACAATCTCATAGGATTGATATTAAACAGACTGCTAAAAAAGAACTACCAGTGGTAATGTCGTTTGTGTTATATACTTCAATCTCATGCTATTTTTTAAATTCTTTTTTTTTTTACAATCTTGGGAATGCCATGTTCTGTGTGCAGGATCTATTTTCTTCCAACTATGCTTCTTTCGCTGCTCCGACACCAAGTTGGTTCCATGCTCCACAATATGGCATGGGATTCAACATGCAATATAATGTTCAAATGGTATAATGAAACTGCCATACAATCATTAATTCCCATGGTCCCTCTTCTAGATTCAAAATGTTGATTTTTTGATATTATCGATACAGCCCATGCCACCGACTTACATGCAGCCATCAAACGCTTTAAATCAGTTTGAAGTTAACGAATCATCTCCTGCCCAAGCTATAACGGTACCTACTTAATTAACTCTTTCTTTTGTTATCGCCCAAGTGAAGATTAGTATTAAAGTTGTGTGTGCATGTATGTGTTGGTGACATAGTGTGATGCTTGCTTTTTAGCTGTAACATTCGAGATTTTTTCGTTGTAATTAACGTGACTAAACGTGATTAGTTGTATTTTAAGTTCCCGATTTAGTGAAGTTCTAACCATCGTTGACCCGTTGACTTGACGTGTAATATGACTAGTTTATTTTTATGAATGAAATAATTTAAATTCAAACTATGATTTCGTGACGTGTTTTATGCTAGTCGAGATTAAATTATCGTGTTAAGTCGGTTTCTGTCGTAACGTGACGTGTAATTGTCTAGAAATGTATTCAGGTGATCCACGGGTCGACCCAATTGATCCATGGACCACCCAATGACCCAACCCTATCCAAAACTCCCCCACCTAACTCTTGCACTCCCTCACCCACTCATTCTATCTCTCCTTCTCTTTCTAATTGAATGCAAGACCAAAAATATCCATCCTCACTCTCTCTCTACATTCTCATCTCACTTATTGTTGATTTAAGATAGATTTGGGTTAGATTCATCATCATTATCATCATTTAATCATCATATCAAAAGTTGAAACCTTCAACTGCAAGAAGTCTTGTGTTATAGCTTAATTTCGGATTTTTAGCTTCGGTGGAGTTTTGGTAAGTCAAATTCGTCTCAACATTATCATTTTATGTTTATAATCAGGTTCTTAATCATATACAAGCATTCTTGAGTCAAAAACCAAGTCAAATTGCTTATGGGTCGAAATTAGGGTTCATATGAACAGAGTGGGTCAAAAACCGGGTTTTTGCTCGTTTGAGGTTATGGATTGAAACAATAGTGTGGGTTATGTCTAAAATCATATTTCTAAGCTAAAATAAACAGCTCTCGGTCGACATTCTGAGTCAAAAGCCATTAAAACTGAAATTAGGGTTTTAAGTATTATAAATTAGGTCAAAATTCAATCTTTCATTAAATTGATAACTATGGATCGATCCTGATAGGGGTGTGAGTTTGTACATGTCCATTTCGATTATAAGTACCTAAAAACAAGTTTAATTCCAACACAAAACAATTTACAAGCAAAATTAGGGTTCTTGTTGTTTTGACCAGGTTTGACTTTCCAAAGTCAACAATGCCAAAAAATTAATCAAATTTGAATTAGGACCTGCAAATTACGATTAAAGATCAGTTTTGGGAGATTGAATACACCTAATTATGCTCATTAAAGTTAAGAATGCATAACCACCTGTCTGGGTTCATAATAAACCGAATTGTACACCAAAAAATGAGTTTTTGAGTCAAAAGCTTTGTGTTCTTGTTCTTGAGCCAACCCAGATTTCTCCCTCCCCTGCACCACCGTAAGATACGTCCATAGGGGCGTAGGTTACGCCCTTCTGCATCTTCCATTTGGGCTTTACGCCTGAAATGGTCTGTTTACGCCAATTTCGAACCATCCAGACGCCAAAAAGCCTTATTGTAGACAGCCGTAACTTACGCTGCATCTACCGTACATTACGCCAGCACTGACCTTGCTTACCGTCCCTTACGCCGCCATCGCCGTACTTTACGCCCAGCCAACCTTATGCCCCCGTACCCTACGCCACCACCACCGTATCTTACGGTGGTGTGGATCTTCTGATTTTCCCAAGTTTGCTAGCCTTCCTCTTTTGACTCTTGAATCGATTGTGCTTCCACTTAAGCTTCTTATTAATCTGATTTGTGTCAAAGATGAGTTATAATCGTTATTTTGGAGGTTGGGGACAATGGGGTCTTAATTGGGGGCTGACTTATGAAAATGGTGAATATATATGTAACATACATATATATATATATTCACATAAATTAATAATTGTAATGACTTTTAGAAAGAAATGGAGGGGGCGGCTGAGAGTCAACAAAGGAGTTTTTGTAAACAATTAAATTACACATAATTACATACAAGCCCATATGTGATATATATATATATAAGTAAATATAAATAAACGTATTTATATTAATGCGGGCATTGTATAAACGTGTTGATAGGTCGTGAACATTGAAGGATTCGGGACGTTAAAATTCGTTGAATACTTATAATTTAATTGTAATTCGACGTTCAAGGCAAAGGTGAGTTTCGTAGCCCCTACGTTTATTTTATTTGGGGTGGAAAGTGTACTCGTTGATTAAACGGTTGTCGGTTGATATAAATTGTTGTGATATGAATTGGGACGTTGGATATCTAATTGATTGATTGTGATACGTGTTATGTGACGTTTAAATGTGACGAATGACGTATATATATTATTATTATGTGTTGACGTGACAGTGGATTGACGAATCCACACCCGGTATGATCATGGCCACTTTATTGACGTATATTATGTATTATTATTGTATTGACGTGACGGTGGATTGACGAATCCACACCCGGCATGATCATACCCGGGATAAGGGTTTTTGAGCCCATAATATGACGATTATATATATATTGACGATTATCGTGACGTGACGTTTATTGTATTGATCGACTTTGACGTGATTAGGTATTCTAATCCTCACTTATCGATAACGGTTGATATCCCGACACTTGATTTTCTTTACTTAAACCTACGAACTCACCAACTTTATGTTGACACGTTTTAGTACACTTTTCAGGTGAACAAGTTAATCAGAGACGTATTGGATGATTTGATTGGTTTGATGCATGCTAGGATTGGACTTGGACTATTTTTGGATCCGTGATTCATAGTTCCCACTTATGGGTTATGCTTAGGATCATTTACCATCTTTTGAACTATTATTTTGTAAACGTTTGATGGGCGTGCTCCTTGTGCGTTATTCTTGATCCGGTATTTGTATTTGAACGATTTGTATGGATTGTCTAATCCTTTTAATGCATTTAGACTTGCTCTACTTAATTTCCATGTCGTGCTGTGCTTAGTATGTAACCCTCATGATTCCGCCTTGTTGGGGTGTTACAGAATGGTATCAGAGCCGTGGTTGTAGAGAATTAGGTGGATTGACCTAGCCTATAGCCATTGCACCCACATTTCATATTAGCATGCATGATAGGAAATTTTGTGTGCAACGTGAATTGTATGACGCATAAAACTTGTTTAAAACAGAGTTCGTAGGTTTCTCATGACTTGTGACTTGATTAATTATGTGATGACTTGATCGACGTATGTGATTGTGTCGGGATATCACCATGGCTTGTCGAATTGACGTTGGCGTATTTTCTTGAAGTTACTTAGAATTGTTTAACCCTAGCAAAGTGAAATGATGGCATTGATGGAGTATGACACTCGGTAACCCTAAAGGCGCCTGATCAACAAATTTATGGTTACCCTATGTCATATGAAGTTAATGACCTCGTGGATTCCGCATTGTGGATAAAGTATGGTAGGTAACCCGGTATGTTTGATGAGTGTTGGTTAGGTGGAGGGTTAGCCGCTGGTACACCCTGTATACATACCCGACCAATACTTAGAGGACATAACGGAACCGAATCCCGACGTCCATTCAACATATTAACGGTGTGGAGGGTTAGCCGCTGGTACACCCTGTATACATACACCTTTAATGTATTGAATGTTGAAGTTAAGATTCGGACTATGCTTTACCCGCCTTGTTATGACTTGACCTCTTTATATTGTGTTGAATGATTCGTGATTGTATTGTTGATTGTGAATTGTAAGATAGATGAAGCCTTAGATTATTTCCATGATAAAATCCCCGTAGAGATATGCATGATAGACGGTCTAGGGAAAAACCCTAGCTATGAAATGCTTGTTTTGTGATGATTTATTTGGTTAACTCGTGTGTGTAAATCATGAGAACTAACTTGCTAATCTAACACGTGTGCTCAGGATAATGGTTATACCAAAGAGAGTAGTGAGACGTCCCCAAAATCAAGATGAACAAGAGGAGAATGTAGGTGGTAGAGGTGGTCGCGGTGGTAGAGGAGGTCGAGGAGGTCGTGGTGGCCGAGGTGGCCGGGGTGGTGCAAATCCTCGGGTATCAACCGAGGTTATCACTCAAGCTTTAAATGATCTTATGCCGGATCTCGTGGCCCGAATCTCGGCGGCCATGGAAGCTAACAATGAACAAGAGGAACCGAAAGATGAAGCGGTTCATGTTGAAAATGAGAATGAAAATGAGGATCTGAATGTGAATGGTGCTTATGTCCAACAAAGAAATGATAATGCCTACCGCCAAGGTTGCATCTTCAAAGATTTTAAGGCTTGTGGAGCTCCGGAATGGAAGGGAGAAGGTGGAGCCACCGGTTGTTTGGAGTGGCTAGAGAAGATTGAAGCCGTTATTCCTAGGAGTGGGTGTACTCAAGACCAAAGGGTTTCTCACGCCACCGACATGCTAGGAGGTGATCCTCTAGAGTGGTGGAATGTGGAGGTGGATAATTTGGGGATTGATCTTGCAAATTCCATACCTTAGGAAAGCTTCAAGCAAATGATTGTTGCCAAGTATTGTCCACCGTATGAGATGAGGAACCTACAAGAAGAATTCACAAGCCTCTCCATGAAAGGAGCCGATCATGTGGGTTATACCCGTCGGTTCAATCAACTTTCTAGGCTCATCCCTCATCTTGTAAGACCCGAAGATAAGAAGGTGGAGAAGTATGTTGTCGGTTTGCCTCATAAAGTAAGAGTGCTTGTCTCTCATCCCACCATGCCACTAACCATCAATGAGGCCATTACCCGAACCGCTAGTGTCACCATGGATCTTGTGAAAGGTGGTGAACTAGGCAAGAATGAAGTCAAGAGGAAGGATGTGGCCGAGTTAAGCGGCACCAAAAAGGATGAAAGACGTGATCACAAGCGTCATAATTGTGGTGGTAAGGTGTATGCGGCGGTTGTGCCACATGTTGAGCCCCCGAAAGGTGGTTATGCCGGGGCTATTCCTTTGTGCCCTAGGTGTAACCGTCACCATTGGGCTAATGTGAGGTGTGATGCTTGCTTCCATTGTAAACAACCGGGTCACACTTCAAAACTTTGTCCTACTAACGGCCGTGTTGCTCCTTTGAATGTTGCTCCCCTCAATATGAGACGTCCCCCGATGGCACCGGGTACTTGTTATGAATGTGGTAGCCAAGATCACTACCGTAACCGGTGTCCTAATCTCATTGGCCAACAAGTTCAAGTGACCGTGCATCCTAACCAATTGCAAATTGCCGGTCCAAACCAAAACCGGGGAAACCAAGGTCAACAACAACATCAAGCTCCACAACAACTTGCCCCCCGTGGAAGAGCTTTTGCCGTGAATGCGGTCGAGGCTCGTGTTGATCCTAACGTCGTTGCAGGTACATTTCTCCTCAACAACCAATATGCTACCGTATTATTTGATTCCGGGGCCGATTGTAGTATTGTTTCCAATGATTTCATACCGTTGATTGATGCTAGCCTTAGTCCTTTGTCGTATTACTTTGAACTTGAAATGGTAAATGGTGGGTTAACTAAAATTGATCAAGTTGTTCGTGATTGTACTTTAGAGTTATGTGACTACCCATTCCTTATAGACTTGGTTCCTTTCGATATCGGTAGTTTTGATGTGATCGTGGGTATGGATTGGATGTCGGCAATGAATGCGGTTATAGATTGTGGTAGTAAGGTAGTGAGAATTCCGTTAGATAATGGTGAAGAGCTAGTGGTTCAAGGCGAGACAACCGAGCCATGGGAAGGAAAGATTTATAGTGTTAATGTCATAAAAACCGAACTAAAAGCCGTGCCTGTGGTTAATAGGTTCCTGGATGTATTCCCGGATGACCTACCGGGTTTGCCTCCATCTCGTGAACTTGATTTCCGAATCGAACTCATTCCAAATGCTTCTCCCGTGGCCAAGGCACCCTATCGCCTAGCCATCACCGAAATGCAAGAGTTGGCCACCCAACTCAAAGAACTTCAAGAAAAGGGTTTCATCCGCCCTAGCCAATCACCGTGGGGTGCACCGGTCTTATTTGTCAAAAAGAAAGACGGTTCCTTCCGTATGTGTATCGATTATCGTGAACTAAACAAACTCACGGTGAAAAACCGTTATCCCCTCCCTAGAATTGACGACTTATTTGATCAACTCCAAGGTGCTCGTTACTTTTCTAAGATTGATTTGCGGTCGGGTTACCACCAATTGCGTGTCCATGAAGATGACATTCCCAAGACGGCCTTTCGTACACGTTATGGGCATTTTGAATTCACGGTTATGCCTTTTGGGTTGACTAATGCACCGGCGGTGTTCATGGACTTGATGAACCGGGTGTGTTCGCCCTACTTAGATGAATTTGTCATCGTCTTCATTGATGACATCCTTATCTATTCCAAGACTAAAGAAGATCACGCCGAACATTTGAAGAAAGTCTTAGAGTTGCTTCGGGAAAAGAAGTTGTATGCCAAGTTCTCCAAGTGTGAATTTTGGCTTGAAGAGATCCACTTTCTTGGTCATGTGGTGAGCAAGGAAGGAATCCATGTGGATCCAAGTAAGATTGAAACGGTGAAGAATTGGAGACGACCCGAGACACCAGCCGAGATTCGTCAATTTCTTGGTTTGGCGGGTTATTATCGACGATTCATTGAAAATTTTTCTAAGATTGCCCAACCTTTGACCTTGTTGACTCAACGAGAAAGAAGGTTTGATTGGGGCGAAAAACATGAACATGCATTCCAATTGTTGAAAGACAAGTTGTGCGAAAAACAAGAACATACGTCCATAGGGGCGTAGGTTACGCCCTTCTGCATCTTCCATTTGGGCTTTATGCCTGAAATGGTCTGTTTACGCCAATTTCGAACCATCCAGACAGCCGTAACTTACGCTGCATCTACCGCACATTACGCCGGCACTAACCTTGCCTACCGTTCCTTACGCCGCCATCGCCATACTTTACGCCCAGCCAACCTTATGCCACCGTACCCTACGCCACCACCACCGTATCTTTTCTAAGGTGCTCGTTACTTTTCTAAGATTGATTTGCGGTCGGGTTACCACCAATTGCGTGTCCATGAAGATGACATTCCCAAGACGGCCTTTCGTACACGTTATGGGCATTTTGAATTCACGGTTATGCCTTTTGGGTTGACTAATGCACCGGCGGTGTTCATGGACTTGATGAACCGGGTGTGTTCGCCCTACTTAGATGAATTTGTCATCGTCTTCATTGATGACATCCTTATCTATTCCAAGACTAAAGAAGATCACGCCGAACATTTGAAGAAAGTCTTAGAGTTGCTTCGGGAAAAGAAGTTGTATGCCAAGTTCTCCAAGTGTGAATTTTGGCTTGAAGAGGTCCACTTTCTTGGTCATGTGGTGAGCAAGGAAGGAATCCATGTGGATCCAAGTAAGATTGAAACGGTGAAGAATTGGAGACGACCCGAGACACCAGCCGAGATTCGTCAATTTCTTGGTTTGGCGGGTTATTATCGACGATTCATTGAAAATTTTTCTAAGATTGCCCAACCTTTGACCTTGTTGACTCAACGAGAAAGAAGGTTTGATTGGGGCGAAAAACATGAACATGCATTCCAATTGTTGAAAGACAAGTTGTGCGAAAAACAAGAACATACGTCCATAGGGGCGTAGGTTACGCCCTTCTGCATCTTCCATTTGGGCTTTATGCCTGAAATGGTCTGTTTACGCCAATTTCGAACCATCCAGACAGCCGTAACTTACGCTGCATCTACCGCACATTACGCCGGCACTAACCTTGCCTACCGTTCCTTACGCCGCCATCGCCATACTTTACGCCCAGCCAACCTTATGCCACCGTACCCTACGCCACCACCACCGTATCTTACGGTGGTGTGGATCTTCTGATTTTTCCAAGTTTGCTAGCCTTCCTCTTTTGACTCTTGAATCGATTGTGCTTCCACTTAAGCTTCTTATTAATCTGATTTGTGTCAAAGATGAGTTATAATCGTTATTTTGGAGGTTGGGGACAATGGGGTCTTAATTGGGGGCTGACTTATGAAAATGGTGATATATATGTAACATACATATATATATATTCACATAAATTAATAATTGTAATGACTTTTAGAAAGAAATGGAGGGGGCGGCTGAGAGTCAACAAAGGAGTTTTTGTAAACAATTAAATTACACATAATTACATACAAGCCCATATGTGTATATATATATAAGTAAATATAAATAAACGTATTTATATTAATGCGGGCATTGTATAAACGTGTTGATAGGTCGTGAACATTGAAGGATTCGGGACGTTTAAAATTCGTTGAATACTTATAATTTAATTGTAATTCGACGTTCAAGGCAAAGGTGAGTTTCGTAGCCCCTACGTTTATTTTATTTGGGGTGGAAAGTGTACTCGTTGATTAAACGGTTGTCGGTTGATATAAATTGTTGTGATATGAATTGGGACGTTGGATATCTAATTGATTGATTGTGATACGTGTTATGTGACGTTTAAATGTGACGAATGACGTATATATATTATTATGTGTTGACGTGACGGTGGATTGACGAATCCACACCCGGTATGATCATGGCCACTTTATTGACGTATATTATGTATTATTATTGTATTGACGTGACGGTGGATTGACGAATCCACACCCGGCATGATCATACCCGGGATAAGGGTTTTTGAGCCCATAATATGACGATTATATATATATTGACGATTATTGTGACGTGACGTTTATTGTATTGACTTTGACGTGATTAGGTATTCTAATCCTCACTTATCGATAACGGTTGATATCCCGACACTTGATTTTCTTTACTTAAACCTACGAACTCACCAACTTTATGTTGACACGTTTTAGTACACTTTTCAGGTGAACAAGTTAATCAGAGACGTATTGGATGATTTGATTGGTTTGATGCATGCTAGGATTGGACTTGGACTATTCTTGGATCCGTGATTCATAGTTCCCACTTATGGGTTATGCTTAGGATCATTTACCATCTTTTGAACTATTATTTTGTAAACGTTTGATGGGCGTGCTCCTTGTGCATTATTTTTGATCCGGTATTTGTATTTGAACGATTTGTATGGATTGTCTAATCCTTTTAATGCATGTAGACTTGCTCTACTTAATTTTCATGTCGTGTTGTGCTTAGTATGTAACCCTCGTGATTCCGCCCTGTTCGGGGTGTTAATTAGCTGCTTTGCACCTTAATCAATGGCCTGGATTGGTGAATAATACTCGTATACTAGTACTCTGTAGCTGCTTGACGAAGTCCTTAAAGAATCTGCGCCTAACCTGATTAAAAAGCAAAACTAAATGCTACCTCATAATGGTATCTTGACCAGAGGCATACGTACACATGTAGATGTCTTCACTGTTTGTATTGTTTCCTTGATAATGTGATCGACTATATAATAAATAGCATGAGTATTTTCGGTTGATGCACTTAAATGAAATCTTAGTGGTTATATAGTCTGGAAATGGTTAGGGAACTCCAGTTTCCAATTCATATAAGATCTCTTCCAATACCTAACTAACCACCTTTAATTATCTGTGGTTTTTATTTGCAGTTAAAAAAAAAATTAAAAATAAAATTTATCTGTGGTTTAGACTAAAACTAAAGCACATCAAAAGTTATTGATAATATTAGAGTAATAAAAAAACAACATGTTTTTATTTTATTCCTGTTTTAGGCAAGTTACTCCATTGAAGGCAATTTAGGCATGTGGTTCCACTTCTTTTCTTTCAAAGTAGCAATATACTTGAGATTTCACCTACAATTATTATTAAGGTTTATACAGGGGAAGAAATCAATAGTAGGTTGTATCTCTGAAAGGAAAAGGTAAATTACCCTAAAATGAGACTTGAACAAAAGTATGTTGTTATTATTATTTTTCAATGCAGAAATGAGGGATGTTATAGCCCTGGTTGCTTCAGCCACGAGCCCACAAGTATTGGTGAATAGCATGTCTTCCTTGATCGTACATATGCTTAATGGCTTGTTTTTATTGTGATGTAGTTTCCTTCTATGGCACCTTTGCAAGGGGCTTTGCCAAACATGGTACCTCAACAAGGCATACAGCGTACTGCAAGCCTTGGTGAGTGGATGCCAACCTAATTATCTCATCCACTGCCATATTCAAGTATACAACATACCTCAAGTCTTGGTACTACTTTGTCAGCATGGATGCCAAGCCATCCATCTCATCCATTATCATTGTCACCACAAGTACTATCATATGGATCAGCAATTCCTTCCGGTAATACCCCCTTCTTTTTTCATTTTTTTTCTTTATTTTTTTCCTGTAGAGGTGACTAGACGGGTGGGTTACTTCACGGGTCACTACAGGTTCTTGAAAAACCAAACCATTTTTCTAGTGTGGCCATATTTGGGTTGAACCACCAACACTTTTGTGTACATCTTTGTGAATAAATACTAACTAATGTGTTGGTTATTATTACATAAACAATATTATCACAAAAAAAATCACAAACTTCGAATACAACAATCGAGGAGGTTGTATGCATCAAAATATTTGGGTGACTTTCAAGTTTCAACCTGTTTGACCCATTGACCTGCAGGTAAATGAATTTATTAAACGTGATTG
Source organism: Erigeron breviscapus (assembly GCA_034093135.1). Classification (NCBI taxonomy): domain Eukaryota; kingdom Viridiplantae; phylum Streptophyta; class Magnoliopsida; order Asterales; family Asteraceae; genus Erigeron; species Erigeron breviscapus. Next base: position 153,311,186 of record CM067170.1, on the reverse strand, counting down.
AGATAAATCATAACCCATACTAAGCTGTTCTTTAATATATACATAAAGATTGCCACCTCTGGTTCTTTTCCCTTCCGCCCTCGTGCATCATACTTATCATAAACGGATGTGTATTTTCTAGTCTCCTTGTTTGACATCCTCATTTATTGTGTTAGGTCCATATGTGGGACAAGCAGCGCCCAACATATAACCATCCAGGTATTTCCCAGGCTTATCCATCTCGTTATATGCATACGTCAAGCAGATTGTTTCATTGGGGATTTTCATTTAAAGATAAAATATTGCATTTTATTTACAGGCCTCAAGCAGGTGGTTTTGGAGTAGATAACTCTTCCATGTCGTTTAATTTCAGTCAACAACTTGGTTCTAGTGTTTCTTCTGCCGGAGGAAATTCATTTGGTTGAATCTGAGTTTGTTTTGATTCTTGTATATTAAGTTTATTATAGGTTATTTGGTAAATAACGTGTTGATTGTCCCCTTGAGAGGGGAGGGTGAGTTTTGGTGTTGCTTTGTCATCAAGTGTAAATGCTGTAAGAAATACTCATAGAAAGAGTAGAATAATTTTGGGAGCAAAATGGGGGTTTTTTGAGAAGTCGAAGACTGTCTGCTGGGCACATGCTCCCCTTGCAATTTGTATAATCTGAAAGACTTACATTTCTTTACTCTTTTCTGTTTTTCCTGATGGCTTGTATTACTTGTAAAAAATGCAATTTTTATGAATATTGGGTTGATAAATAATCATGTTACAAAAGTGCCATTCCCAACTTGCCCATTTTACTACCTGGTTATAACTCTTCTGCCCAATTACTTGTATTAGAACTGAGAAATATTCTTTTGATAGGAAATCTGGGAAATTGTTCCTGCAATCTGCAATGAAGGCGGTGGGCTGGTGGCCCTTCGGTAGACAATGGTGTCTGGAAGTCTAAAGGACTTTCTTAATCATCGTTCTCCATGGCGGTGAGTTAACCTCCCCTTCAATGAGCTTAATTACAACTACATCGTCCTATACTAGAAACAATCATTATGTATGTTTTATGCTGCGATGATGTTTTGTTTTTCTATCATATTATTGAAGTCTGATTCATTATGATTAATGGGTGCAGTTGGGCAGTTTCTACATTTGGACATACACTTTCCAGTTAATGAAAAGCTCAAATTTAAGGTACATCACAATGATAGATGTTGAGAAGTGGTCCTAGATCTTCAATCTTAGCTTTGGCTTGAAAAAGAAGTTCAAGAAAAAATAACAGATTATATATCTAAGGGCTGAAGTGTATTTTCTCCAAAGATGGAGGGTCAAAGATGTGTGGGTTATAAGTTTATTATACCTGATTAGCTTGGATCTTCTACGAACGGTCACAAATCAATCTCTATATCACCCTACGAGAGCAGTAGAGGAGGATGGATTTTTTATCAGAAAAATTCCTAAAACTATTTACAAGAAAATTGATCATCATGTAGATATCTTATGTATTTTCGTTCTTCTCACAATCTGATTATTTTCAGATTTTTGTTCTTGTATTAAAACCTTTTCATATAGTTGTTTATTCATATAACAAATTAATAACTAATTTTCTTGTTCCTGATTCTCTATAATAATTTTTTACATGGTACCAGAGCCAGGTTATTGGCTTTGATAAGTTTTTATTTTTATTTTTGAAGGTTTGAGATTCTAGGGCCTGGATTGCTGATTCGGGGATTTCTGAATTTGGTGGATTTCGGATTCTGGGTTCTGATTAAATTGGGTTAAGCATCAATTAGGTTTATTTGAGTTCGAAAAAGTTTGTGGGTATTGATGATCGATTCGATCAGAAACCCTACTTTCAAAATTTGGGGTTTTTTCGTGTGGTGACCTGGTTTGTATGATTATATGTTTTTCTTGAGGTTCTATTTTTCTAATAACAAAGAAAGAAAGGTTTCCTCTTTGCTATCATAAGGTCAAGATAAAAAATATGGGCTCAAATCCTCCATTAGTCTTCCGCTGATATCAGATTTATACATGGGTGGAGTACTCTGTAAGTTCTCTCTTTCCTTCCTGTGTGGTAGCAAGTACCTACTCGTGGGTGTTTCTGTGCTTACAGGGATCAACTGCCCCCACTGAGTCATACTTGGCCTATAACCAGTTTGTTTTTCTTTTTTGTTTCTTTTCCGTACGTGTTTTATGTGTCTTTTTCAATGTCTTCGTCCATTTATGTAACCATGCTTAGTTCTAGTAATGAATCTTTTAGTTTAGGTATACCATGTCTTATCTATGTGTTTGTTTGTGTATGGTTATGTTTTAATGTTGGTTAGCTTTTGCCAAGTTTTCATATGTCCTCTTGTCTGTCAAGACCTGGGTCATTGAGATTTGGCTTTAGTTATATATTGCTAATGTGTTTATGTTTATGCTTGATGGTTATTACTCATCTAAGTTATTAGATTACTAGTTTCAAATTGTGCCTACGTTGTTGTTAGTTTTTTGGCTGGGTTGTCAACCAAGTTAGCGAAGTTGTTTTCCGTGGCCAGGTTTAATGCTACTACTTGCTGATTGTGTTGCTCGTCTTTTTACTCGGTTCATGCTTATGTTTTTCTTTGCTCAGATGAGATCTTAGTTGGTTTGTATGCTAATTCATGGGTTGTTACTCTATATAGTGGCCGGATCTTCGTGTTGAGTATAGGGTTGTTTGCTCATTAGGGCTGCTCATAATTTTGTAACTAAGTTCCATGGTATATTGCTTGTCATTACACTCTTTTGAAGTTTAGCTTGTATAAACTCGGTTTAGAGTTTTGCTTGTCTTATGATTTTGTGGTTTTTTTGAGAGTTATTCTTATACTTGTGCAAGGCTTGGCTGATGGGTGTGTTTATGTCTTTAGTAAGTTAATATGTGTTTTTAATGATTTTATGGAATAACTTGATGATATATGAGTAAATGAAATAGTTGGTGGGTGATAAATTGGTTAACAACTTATTTAAAATTTGGTAAGCTGATTGTTGCTATATGTTTGTTCCTTTTTTTCTGTCACAGATCTATGTTGGATTGTGGCATTGATTTCTCTTTAGGCTTTGAACCCTTTTGTCTTATACCTTGTTAATCAGGGGAGAATTTGATTATTTGAGTATGACTTGCTATTGTTTCTTCATGGTTATCTGGGTTCACTTTGGTAGTTGGATTGGTTTGTTTTGTCTATATTAAACTGCAAATGAGTTGTTGGTCACATATTTTGTGGATCTTAAGATTTCTGTGCATTCTTGAATGTGATAATTGTTGGTCTTTGTATGATATGTGGTTGTTGTTACTTGTCTTACATGTTCTTGTTTTCATTAAGTCTTGTTGGTTGCACCATCTTGTTTTTCTCACATTATTTGCTCATCTAATGTGAAATGTCTTAGATATGAGTGTTATCTCAGATGTCTTGTTCTTTTGAATGTGGTATTCAAAGTACTTTTTTCAGTTGAGGTTATATTTAGAATCATGTGATCTCATGTCTAAGTTATTTTTTTTAAAAATATGCTCCACCAGTTTCTATCTTTTTTCTTAAAATGTTGCTTGATTCCATGTCTAATACAAAATCTTAAAGGAATCATGTAATTTCTTTGTTTTCTCTCATTAATTGTTGATGATTTGTATGACCAATTTGTTTGGATCTTAGACTTTTCTAAATTGTTCCTCTTTTTTTTTCACCTTTTCTTTTTTCCTTTAACACTTCACCTTTGAATCTAATTCCTCATTATACCCCTTAATATCCAACTTTACCCAATCAAAACCTAACAAATATCACCCCTTCGTTTTTACAAACCTTTAACCTTTTACCTTTTTTTTTCATAAACATTTAACCCTTAATTGTCTTATGATCCTTTGTGTTGTCTGCTTATGAATCTTTTGTTGATTGGTTGTTATTGGGCATTCTTAGTCTTTCATGGCAGCCCCTCTTATGTGTTATGGTCATTCTTAGCCGATTATGGCAGCCCCTTTTTTCAGTCTTGGGCATTCTTAGTCTTCATGACGGCCCCTCTTATTTGTCTTAGTGATTTTTGTGACCATTGCTGTTTGGATTGTGGTTGTATGATGGTTGTTTAGGATTTTTTTACCTTGTATTGGTTGGTGTATGATATATGTTTTGACCATGAGACTGTAGTGCAGATTGTTGCAGGCAATGATTGGGTTTTTTTTCTTATTTGGGTGTGAATAAAAAGTTCACATTCAGTAAGGTGGTTTTTTACTTATAAGAAAACCGTTGGTTGTTTTATCTTTACATTATGTTTGCAAGGTGTTGGTTGTTTAGTTTGGGTTAAAATTGCCCTTTTTGTGATGAGGTCATAAAAGTTTCCCTTAGCTCGGATTAGTCTTTATATTCCTCTCACTTTTAATTGTTTGATATATTTGATGTTTTAGACATCTCTTATGATTTTATCTTATGATTATTTGTCTGATGTTGTTCCGGACATTTCCGTTATATGTTATGGTGGTCGTTTATCTTTGGTTGGAAGGACTCTTGTTAAAGATGATGTTTATGACATGTTCTTAGCTGTTTTTTTTGCTTTGATGCCTATGCATTCTAGGTTATTGATGCTCAGGGAAGTTTTCAATATCTCGGCCGAATTATAAATTTTTTGATTTGCTTCTTCAATCTTGATGTTGGATACTCATTTGATGATCTATTAGTTATGACTTTATGTTTGGTATCCAATCACAAGATTGAGGGGGGAATATGAATATTTAGAGGTGCCTATGTTTGCATGGTTAAAAGAAAATGTTAAAAGTCTGTTGTTTTGGGGTTGTTTCAAAAATTTCTTCTTGGTCTCAAAGGTCTTAGGTTTTGTTTACATCCGTTTAAAATCTTTATAAAATCTTAAAACTGTCTTTGAATCTTAAAAAGGTCTTTAAATCTTGAAAAACTTTCTTGCTCTTGTTCTTTTTGTTCGTTTTTCATTGATTGGTTAAATACTTTTTTTTTTGTTGTTCCTCTTTTTGTACTGCTGCTGTCGGTTTATTGCTTTGATTGCAGAGTTAAACCAACGAGGTAACAAGGGCAGGGCAGAGTTAAAGCTGCAGATTATTTCTCATGGATGATTTGAGGACTTTATTGATCTATTGCATACTCTGAGCTCATATTCTTGCTTTGTCATCTATGAGTTTAAAGTTTTTTCTTTGGACTAGCTGGATTTCTAAGTCGAGAAGATGAAGTTGTGTAGAGAGTTTAGGATACGAGTAGAAGATGCGAATTTACTATTTTCCCTCTATATATGATACTTTACAACTTATAATAGGAATATGGCTAAAAGGCTCCCATTTGTTCTTGACCCGTTTTAACAAATATCAGTATGATGTTTGGAGTGGAAAGAATTGTTCATGTATGAGCTCATACATTCTGTTGAGAGTCAAACAAAGGGTTATCTGTACTTCTTCATTAAAAGACTTGAGCAATCATAAATACATAGAATTAAGTCTAGAGGTTTTGATGACTGGTGATGTCACGTTGTCTTCAAATGTGAGTTGCCTTGTCATGACAACCGAGATTCTTACAGAAATGTTTTACAGAGGATATGAGGTTTTAATAGAAGTTGCATGGGTTGTATTTGATGAGATTATGAAAGATCATGAAAGACGGGTAGTATGAGAAGAAAGCATCGTATTTTTTCCCTCATTTTATTCCTTCAGCAACAATGTCAAATGCTACTGAGTTTAAAGAATGTGTTTCAGCTATGCCATATGTAGTCTACACTGTCGTATCTCAGGAGCATTATGTGTTCCATAAGGGGTTCAAGGTTGTTTTGTAGTGGACGAGAATGAGCAGTCAAGAGAGGACACTCTTGCAGCTACAAGACAATTCGTTAATTAGAATGTAGTTGCATCTAGTAAATCAATTGGAGATACTGAGTTTAAGCACTGAAACTTTGTAAAGCATTTTGCACCATCGACAACAAAAATGATCAGGTTGGTCTTGGAGTCATTTATTGTATTCAAGCCTTGCTTCCTGGTCTTGTCCTTGTCATTTATTGGTCTTGGAGTGGTTTCTTTTTAGCTTGAGTTCACAGTGCTCGAGTGTTGTTATCTATTTTTAGCCCATGATGCTGCGCTTGGGGTGAAAGACCTTCGGCGTGACTATCATTCCGGCTGCCCACACTTAGTGCACTTGAGGAGACAGACCTTCGGTGTGACTAAGTGTTCAGGCCTTTGTAACTTGTCTATCAAATATAGCTAATAGCCTTCTTATTTCCGTCCTTGTTTCACCCTTTTTTGTTCTAATGGGTCAAGAGTTGTTAATGTGAGATTCTTTGTTTGGTGAGAACGTTACTTTTTGGTCAAATTCGTTTATCTTGAGTTACCCGCCGCTAAGATTGTGGGGGGGTGTTGAGAAGTGGTCGTGTTTCCTCAATCTTAGCTTTGGCTTGAAAAAGAAGTTCAAGAAAAAATAACAGATTATATATCTAAGGGCTGAAGTGTATTTTCTCCAAAGATGGAGGGTCAAAGATGTGTGGGTTATAAGTTTATTATACCCGTTTAGCTTGGATCTTCTACAACGGTCACAAATCAATCTCTATATCACCCTACGAGAGCAGTAGAGGAGGATGGATTTTTTATCAGAAAAATTCCTAAAACTATTTACAAGAAAATTGATCATCATGTAGATATCTTATGTATTTTCGTTCTTCTCACAATCTGATTATTTTCAGATTTGTGTTCTTGTATTAAAACCTTTTCATATTGTTGTTTAATCATATAACAAATTAATAACTAATTTTCTTGTTCCTGATTCTCTATAATAATTTTTTACAATAGAAGCGGAGTATTGACCATAGGAACCCAACAAAGACTCGGATACAAATGAAAAAACTACTCTTCTAATTAAATGTAGATTTTTTAAGTACAAGAAATTCCTGTATAAGCAAATGAAAAACAACTAAACATATGAAGTGTACAAACCTGCGTCATACATCTTGTTGCTAGAATATGGATCAACTTATTGAAGTATGGATCGTCACTCTGAAACATTTGACATGAAAAACTATTATTAAGTTGTAAACAAACTTTTGTAATGACCGGCAAATAGGAAAAATTGAAAATTTGAACATTTGCTATGAACTTACCACAGCACGGTCAAGTGAGTCAGCAAGCGCTTTGGATGATGACACATCCAAGTCAAGGCCAACAGAAGCAGCAGTACGCAACAAAGGTTCAAGCATTTATATGTTAACATGTATGCAAATGGTTACAAACTTATATAGATTAAATTCATGGCTAATGATCAAAATTAGGGTAAATAGTATCAAAAAGAAAAGAAAAAATAATAATAATTAAGAATTACCTTACGGACTTTGTCATCTTTCGTTTTTCGAAAAAAATGTTTATTGTGTAACATGATTAGACTAGATTAGATTGATGATTGATTATGTCGAACGGTTGGTTGATTGACTTGTTGCTCTGCGTTTTCTTTTCCTTCAAAAACCCTGGTTCTATATTTGTATCTATCTAGGGGTTTAGGAAGGGTTTAGGGTACCTTGCCTGATAACTCAGATATTTGGAGTAATAATTCGATTATCTATATGTCTCGTACGATGGACGGGGTATAACCTCGTCTTTTTTCGGAAACACCCTTTTTTTCAATTAAACTAGAAGCTCAACTGTTTTGACCTACTTTTATACCATACCATCCATACCAACCCACCAACCCCATGTTACCCAAAGGCCGAAGTGACTACGAGTATCTCATATCCATGTCAATACACTAATACATATCAGGACCTTTTCTACATAAGTCTTCGAGGCCTGGCCTTTATATTCTTCACAATTGCTCTACAAATAGAATCCAACTATTGATGCAGAAATTGAGGAGATAGTCACAAATTCTGGTATCATTTATCATTAGCTAAAGAAGGGTATTTAAGCACGCCAAAGGCGGTTACAACAACCTAACAACCATTTGAAAATATTACACAAATGACCCTCCTACTTCTATATTATACAACATCAACCCAAACCTTATTTATTTTTATTTATTTTACAAATTGAGTGTATCAATTACCCCTCCCTTAAGAAACTTTTTGTCCTCAAAAAGTGAAATCTGGATAACGAGCTAAAATCTCCTCTGCAAATTCCCATGAAGCATCACTAACAGGAAGACCTTCCCAATGAATTAGAACCTTCACAGCTGCCTTGTTGCCTTTCTTCTCCATTTTTCTGTCCAACACTGCTCTACGTTTGAGGGACCACTTTTTAGCTTTGGGTAGAGGAATGACTAGCAAATTGGACCCATGTGCTTGTTTCAAAAGAGACACATGAAATGTATGGTGCATTTGAGCCTCTGGTGGAAGTGCCAGCTTGTAAGCAACCTTTCCAATCCTTTGCAGAACTTGAAATGGGCCAAAGTACTTAGGAGATAATTTCCTATTATGGTGCTTCTTCAAAGATTGCTGAGCAAAAGGATGAAGTTTAACCAACACCATGTCACCTTCTTTGAATTCCCTGACACATCTATTTTTGTCAGCCATTTGCTTCATTCTGTTCTTGGCAGCCTGCAGATTCATCTTAAGATGTTGGATCATATGCTCTCTGTCTCTATATAACTCTTCAACTGCAGCTATAGCAGTGTCTCCAGGAATAAATGGCACATGAATGGGAGGTTTTATGCCAAATAAAGCCTCATGAGGGGACATTTGAATAGAAGAATGCCAAGTAGAGTTATACCACCATTGAGCCAATGGTAGCCACTGCACCCATTGAAGTGGGTCCTCCATACACATGCTTCTTAAGTATGCCTCCAAGCATTTGTTGAGAACTTCAGTCTGGCCATCAGATTGAGGGTGGTAGGCAGCAGACATTGACAATGTAATGCCCTGCAGCCTCATAAATTCTTGCCAGAATTTACTCATGAAAATTGGATCTCTGTCTGATACAATATTCACTGGATTTCCATGTATTTTGAAAACATTGTCCATGAAAACTTTGGCTACAGTGCAATAGTGTATGGATGTTGTAGAGGTATAAAGTGCCCATATTTGGTGAGTCTATCGATGACCACCAAAACAGTGTCCTTCCCATGAACTTTGGGGAACCCATAAATGAAATCTAAAGAAATATCTGTAAAGATTGACCTTGGAATTGGTAATGGTTGCATCAACCCTGGGTAGGGTGTTCTCATATTTGGATCTCTGACATTCTGAACACTCTTTAACAAATTTCTGCACATCTTTATTGCACCCTTCCATGAAAATAACTCTTTAATCCTTTTCAAGGTGGGTACTACACCTGAATGACCACCAGCTGCAGAAGAATGATTCAAATGAATTATTTCTTTCCTTAAGTCCAGGTCTTTGGCTATCCATATTTTGTTTTTCCTCCTCAAAATCATGCCATCCCAAGTTCTGTTCTTCACCACATGCCCTTGTTCAATTTTTTTGATGACAACTTGAATCTCTTGATCATTTTTCCAGGAATTTTGTATTTTCTCCCATAGTAACCCATCCAATGAACTCACCCCCATGGTTAAAATAGTCAAACTTTGAATCCTTGAAAGTGCATCAGCAGCCACATTATCTGACCCTTTTTTGTATGAAATCTCATAATCATACCCCAACAGCTTAGAGAGCCATTTCTGTTGTAACGGAGTAACAATCTTTTGCTCTAACAAATGCTTGAGGCTTTGGTGACCAGTCTTGATAATGAAATGAGCTGAAGACAAGTATTGATGCCATTGTTTGACTGCTAAAAGGATGGCAAGTAATTCCTTTTCATACTCTGAAAGACTATGTTGCCTAGCATACAATGCTTTGCTAATGAAAGCAATGGGGTGACCCTCTTGCATCAAAACTACCCCTAATCCTTTTGATGAAGCATCTTTTCAACTACAAATACCTTGGAGAAATCTGGTAGTTTAAGCATTGGTGGATTGGTTAAAGCCTCCTTCATATCTTCAAATGTTGTTTGAGCTGCTGCAGACCAATGAAAGCCATCCTTTTTCAATAATTCTGTTAAGGGCTTTGCCTTAATGCCATAGTTTTTGATGAATCTTCTGTAGTAGCCTGTGAGTCCCAAAAATCCTCTTAATTGTTTGACAGTAGTGAGGGTAGGCCAATCTTTAATGGCAACCAGTTTTGTGGGATCAGTTGAAACCCCTGCTGCAGTAATTACATGCCACAAATACTCTACTTTTGATCCAGCAAAAGAACACTTTGATTTCTTTGCCTTAAGAGAATTTTTCCTCATTAATTGCAACACTTGTTCCAAATCTTTGAGGTGTTGCTGCAAATCATGGCTATAAACTAGTATATCATCAAAAAACACCAATGTGCATTTCCTCATGACCTCCTTGAAAGTCAGATTCATTAGAGCTTGAAAAGTTGCAAGGGCATTAGTCAGTCCAAAAGGCAAAACTAGAAATTCAAAATGACCTTGATGAGTTTTGAAGGCTGTCTTGTGTATATCCTCCTCAAACATCCTTATTTGGTGATAACCAGATCTAAGATCCAATTTAGAAAAATATTGTGACCCTTCTAATTCATCCAGTAACTCTTCTATCAATGGGATGGGGTAAACATCTTTGACAGTGGCTTCATTCAATTTTCTGTAATCTATGCACATTCTCCAGGAACCATCTTTCTTTTTTACCAAAACTACTGGAGCAGCAAAACAGCTTGTGCTATGTCTTATTACCCTTGAATCAAGCAGTTCTTGTGTCATTTTTTCTATCACATCTTTTTGTGCCCTGGGATACCTATAAGGTTTCAGATTGAGATTTAATTTCTCATCCTTCAACACAATCTTATGATCACAATCTCTGGAAGGAGGTAAACCAGTAGGTATAGCAAAAACATCCTCATATTTTTCCAACAAAGTCTGCAATTCTCCATCATCAGTAAATTCAGTGAGGGTGGGCTTATACACTTGATTTTCATTGTCATCATTATGCAATGTGCATAATTGAGCCTGAACCACACTGCTGGAAGCCTGCAGAAGTGAAGACATCTTTTCCATGGAACACAATTGCACTCCATGTTGAGCTACTCCCTTAAGTTGGAATTCTTGACCCCCCACATTGAATTTCATGGTAAGATGCTTAAAATTCCATATAATATCATTTAGTGTTTCTAACCACTGCACACCTAACACAATGTCATAGTTATTGAGCTCTATAAGCAGCATATCTGCAGTATACCAATTCCCTTGCATACTCCACTAAAAATTCTTACACATCTTAGCACAGTCCATTCTATTACCATTTGCCACAGTGACATTCACATTAGGAATTTCCAACAAATAGCATTTTGTCTTGTCTGCCAACAATTTACTCATGAAATTATGAGTGGATCCACCATCAACCAATATGTGCAGACTCCTAGTACCTACTGCCCCCAGTATTTGCATTGTGGAATAGGAAGGGATGCCCATTATGGCATTCAAAGAAATTTGTGGATCTCCTTGTACTCCAACTGCAGTATTTATGGAATTCTGCATCTCTTCTTCTACTTCTTCCTCTACCTCCACCAAAAACAATTGTCTTTTCCCCTTACACACTTTATTATGACCCTGTACAAACTTCTCATTACACCAAAAACACTCTCCCTTGGCTCTTTTTTCCTCCAAAAACTTATTATTCACCTTTTTTGGAACTAAAGCAATGGAAGTGGAAGGAATGGCATTAATTGGTGTAGCCAACAAGGGAGGTTTCCCTGCACTGCTAAAACTAGAAGATCTAGGAGCAGAACTGCTATTCCTACTACTAGAGGCATAACTTCCCACATGTGATTTTCCTAACATTTTATTTGCCTGATCTTGTATTTTAGCTAATGAGTAAGCATCTCTTAATGTTTTTGGCTTAAAGATTTTCAAATAGCATTTAATTTCAGGTTTAAGTCCTTCAACAAATATACTAACAGCATATTCTTACAAAGAGTTACCTTATTCAGCAGCCTATCAAACTGATCACATTATTCATCCAATTCACCTTCTTGTGTCAAAGCCTTCAATGCTCCCATAGCATCCTCCATGTGTGTGGTACTAAACCTAGCCATGGCTGACCTTGAATATTCATCCCAATTTATGGCTTCCAAAGTTTTGCCACTTGATTTCATGTAACCTTGATGCCATGACAATGCTCTGCCTGTCATATGTATTGCAGCATAACGAATTTTAGACGTTTCAGGTGTAGCATCAATGGTGAAGAAGTGTTCACACTTATAGATCCAATCTTCCACATCATCTCCCTCAAATCTAGGAAACTCAATTTTTGTGAAACGGTTATGACTTGTTCGAGTTTCATCGGCTAGGTTTAAGAGTTGGCCTAAATTCTGCATCCTTCTTCTACTTCTTCCTCTACCTCCACCAAAAACAATTGTCTTTTCCCCTTACACACTTTATTATGACCCTGTACAAACTTCTCATTACACCAAAAACACTCTCCCTTGGCTCTTTTTCCTCTAAAAATTTATTATTCACCTTTTTTGGAACTAAAGCAATGGAAGTGGAAGGAATGGCATTAATTGGTGTAGCCAACAAGGGAGGTTTCCCTGCACTGCTAAAACTAGAAGATCTAGGAGCAGAACTGCTATTCCTACTACTAGAGGCATAACTTCCCACATGTGATTTTCCTAACATTTTATTTGCCTGATCTTGTATTTTAGCTAATGAGTAAGCATCTCTTAATGTTTTTGGCTTAAAGATTTTCAAATAGCATTTAATTTCAGGTTTAAGTCCTTCAACAAATATACTAACAGCATATTCTTCACAAAGAGTTACCTTATTCAGCAGCCTATCAAACTGATCACATTATTCATCCAATTCACCTTCTTGTGTCAAAGCCTTCAATGCTCCCATAGCATCCTCCATGTGTGTGGTACTAAACCTAGCCATGGCTGACCTTGAATATTCATCCCAATTTATGGCTTCCAAAGTTTTGCCACTTGATTTCATGTAACCTTGATGCCATGACAATGCTCTGCCTGTCATATGTATTGCAGCATAACGAATTTTAGACGTTTCAGGTGTAGCATCAATGGTGAAGAAGTGTTCACACTTATAGATCCAATCTTCCACATCAACTCCCTCAAATCTAGGAAACTCAATTTTTGTGAAACGGTTATGACTTGTTCGAGTTTCATCGGCTAGGTTTAAGAGTTGGCCTAAATTCTGCATCGCCGCCATGGATTTCTGCAGATCTTTAATCGCCGCCTTCATAGAGATGATTTGATCTTGTGAAAGTGATAATTCCTTTGTTAACCGCTCTACTTCAGATGTTTCTCGAGTTTGAACCATCTTGAATCGATAAAAGAAGACGAAATTTTATTAAGGAAGAGAATTTTGTCGGAATTTATGAGAAGAATCGCCGGAGAAGACGTCTTCTGCCGGAGAATTGATCGGAATCTGAACGTCACCAGAAACGGTTACGCTCTGATACCAAAATGATGCAGAAATTTAGGAGATAGAGAGAGAGATTATCACAAATTCTGGTATCATTTATCATTAGCTAAAGAAGGGTATTTAAGCACGCCAAAGGCGGTTACAACAACCTAACAACCATTTGAAAATATTACACAAATGACCCTCCTACTTCTATATTATACAACATCAACCCAAACCTTATTTATTTTTATTTATTTTACAAATTGAGTGTATCAACTATGGACAAACGTAAGAGCTACTAACCCACTATGTGCACGATCCACTACAACCTGGAGACTCCGATAAATGCTGCAGCAAAATCCTTGAGGAAATTGGGTAAATATGATTTGCGGGGTTTAGGCGCACTAAAAGTAGATGCAATATCTGGAATCAACTAGTAGAATCATGCATGGTAGACATTTGGTTATAAATTTTAGATGCCGAGATTTGTTGAGCTCGAATGAAAGACGGAAAACAAAGAAAAGAACAAAAAATCTTCTAGACTTGTCCCGGACATAGTGGTACATTCTTACCCATTCAAGAATACATTTTTTTTAAAAATGCCTATAAATTATAGGTTGCAGATTAAATAAATAAACGAAAGGCACTAAAACACAAGGTATACACTAAATAGGTGCAGTAATCCATTAAACATGACTAAAAGGCCAGTAATCAAAGTGGGAAAATTACAAGCAATGGAAATATTAAGGGGTTGACCCAAAACACTTTATGTCCAAGTTTTGAACATTATATAAATTGTTTGGGTGTGTCAGATACAATTAAGAAATTTAAGTACCTTAGTATTTTCAATAAAATAAAAATGATTCATAGATAAAACTTGCACTGGGACTAGGAGCCTTGGATTTAGAAGGCACATGGTGCTCCAAGGCAAAAGAGTCCTTGTAGCCAAGGCGAGAGGCAAATGCACCCGCCTAATATATAGAAGGTGCTCTGTATGAAAATTACACTTTTGAACTATAGAAAGCACATGGAAGAAAATCAGAAAGGAAACAGAAGGAAAAAAAAACTGATGTGAGCTTAAAAAAGAAAAAAAGAAAAAAAACCCTGATGTGGGGCTTAAGTGAACCTGTGCATGAACTCATAAAGCTTTGAAAAGCCATCACAGAGACCTTTCGCTTCGGTTAATGACCCGCCTCCAGGTATAAGAAGAGTTCAACCTCTTGCCTCCCCCCTTGCCTCAGGTCGACTGAGATGCATTTTTCAAACCAAGCTAGAAGTAGGACAGAAGACCATCACCGACTACATAACATGCAAACTTCATAAAAGACAAACTTAAACAAATGTCTATAAAAGTTCAGCATCTATGGGTAGCTAAGGTCATCCGCAAGCTATCTACCCATTCCTCGCTCATCTTCATCAACTACCTCAGCTACGCTAAACCTAAGGGAGCAACACATTTCAAAAGACAAGTGTTAGCTAACGAATTAGCTAAGTAAGATAACACTCAAGTTATAAAACATTTGTCCATTTCAAACATTATGGATTATTAAAACTTCATTAAGGCACAACACACATCAAGCATATCACAACATCAATACTACATAATAGGATGAACCACCCTAAATGTGCCTATCCTGCATTACTTCATTACACACATGTAACCACATAACTGCATTCTACATTTTAACTGCTTTTCTACGTTTTAACTGCTTTACCACGTTTTAACTGCTTTACCACGTTTAACTGCTTTTCACGTTTTAACTGCTTTACCACGTTTTAACTGCTTTACCACGTTTTAACTGCTTTACCACGTTTTAACTGCTTTACCACGTTTTAACTGCTTTACCACGTTTTAACTGCTTTACCACGTTTTAACTGCTTTACCACGTTTTAACTGCTTTACCACGTTTTAACTGCTTTACCACGTTTTAACTGCTTTACCACGTTTTAACTGCTTTACCACGTTTTAACTGCTTTACCACGTTTTAACTGCTTTACCACGTTTTAACTGCTTTACCACGTTTTAACTGCTTTACCACGTTTTAACTGCTTTACCACGTTTTAACTGCTTTACCACGTTTTAACTGCTTTACCACGTTTTAACTGCTTTACCACGTTTTAACTGCTTTACCACGTTTTAACTGCTTTACCACGTTTTAACTGCTTTACCACGTTTTAACTGCTTTACCACGTTTTAACTGCTTTACCACGTTTTAACTGCTTTACCACGTTTTAACTGCTTTACCACGTTTTAACTGCTTTACCACGTTTTAACTGCTTTACCACGTTTTAACTGCTTTACCACGTTTTAACTGCTTTACCACGTTTTAACTGCTTTACCACGTTTTAACTGCTTTACCACGTTTTAACTGCTTTACCACGTTTTAACTGCTTTACCACGTTTTAACTGCTTTACCACGTTTTAACTGCTTTACCACGTTTTAACTGCTTTACCACGTTTTAACTGCTTTACCACGTTTTAACTGCTTTACCACGTTTTAACTGCTTTACCACGTTTTAACTGCTTTACCACGTTTTAACTGCTTTACCACGTTTTAACTGCTTTACCACGTTTTAACTGCTTTACCACGTTTTAACTGCTTTACCACGTTTTAACTGCTTTACCACGTTTTAACTGCTTTACCACGTTTTAACTGCTTTACCACGTTTTAACTGCTTTACCACGTTTTAACTGCTTTACCACGTTTTAACTGCTTTACCACGTTTTAACTGCTTTACCACGTTTTAACTGCTTTACCACGTTTTAACTGCTTTACCACGTTTTAACTGCTTTACCACGTTTTAACTGCTTTACCACGTTTTAACTGCTTTACCACGTTTTAACTGCTTTACCACGTTTTAACTGCTTTACCACGTTTTAACTGCTTTACCACGTTTTAACTGCTTTACCACGTTTTAACTGCTTTACCACGTTTTAACTGCTTTACCACGTTTTAACTGCTTTACCACGTTTTAACTGCTTTACCACGTTTTAACTGCTTTACCACGTTTTAACTGCTTTACCACGTTTTAACTGCTTTACCACGTTTTAACTGCTTTACCACGTTTTAACTGCATTCTACATTTTAACTGCTTTTCTACGTTTTAACTGCTTTACCACGTTTTAACTGCTTTACCACGTTTTAACTGCGTCAATGTGTAACATAAGTTACACCCGACTAGATGACAACCTTTCAGTTGAACATCAAACGTCGTTAAGGAATGGCAAGCCAATCCCCGAGTAATCCGTATGTACAAGACAAATGAGGGTGGGTCGGCCCCTCGTATTACTCCACTGCATCTCAATGACCATGTTGCAAGGAGCCACACAAGCAACCTGCATCTACGCACTTAGCCGGGCTAGGGCAAGTACGGGTTAAGCTTAACACTTTCCTGCATCAAAGTTTAACGAGCTCGGAACTGCATCATTTAGTTTAGGTGACTGCATTACCTAAACATTTACTACGTTTACAGCTTTTACGTTTTGGGCCCTTAAACGTGCACGTGACATGGCAACTTAGCAAGTCTAATGTTCTAGATGAGCAAGCCATACATACATGCACATAACAACATAAACTACATCACACTGCATCACAAGATACTGCATACTACTTCATATCATAACACTACATTATCCTTCATACATAACATGCACTACATTACATCATGAGGGACTGCATTTCAGGTCTCAAAGGTCAACTACATAACCCATATCACCTCCCGTATAACCCCGCCTACTCATAAACAACATAAGGTACCAATTGGGAAGTTATAATTACGAAACCAGCTTTAGTTGAACCCTCAGCGTGTCAAAAGTAGTGTATCTTACCTTGGTACGGCTTACCAACAAATGATAACGCAAGTTACCGAGCTTTGCAAGTATTCCCGACTACCTAATAATCAACATAGGACCAATTAACGAGTATAACGAGACTAAACCGACCTACAGTCTATATACATGCTGCATACCCCTTTACTTACCATCATTTCAAGTAATAGTCTCATTTTGACTATTACTCTAGGTATTTGTCTCTTTACGGCTATTCTCAATTTTTGTCCATTTTTAGACTATTACTCGAGGTATTTGTCTCTTTCCGACTATTCTCAATTTTGTCCATTTTTAGACTATTACTAGGTATTTGTCTCTTTACGACTATTCTCAATTTTGTCCATTTTTAGACTATTACTAGGTATTTGTCTCTTTACGACTATTCTCAATTTTGTCCATTTTTAGACTATTACTAGGTATTTGTCTCTTTACGACTATTCTCAATTTTGTCCATTTTTAGACTATTACTAGGTATTTGTCTCTTTACGACTATTCTCAATTTTGTCCATTTTTAGACTATTACTAGGTATTTGTCTCTTTACGACTATTCTCAATTTTGTCCATTTTTAGACTATTACTAGGTATTTGTCTCTTTACGACTATTCTCAATTTTGTCCATTTTTAGACTATTACTAGGTATTTGTCTCTTTACGACTATTCTCAATTTTGTCCATTTTTAGACTATTACTAGGTATTTGTCTCTTTACGACTATTCTCAATTTTGTCCATTTTTAGACTATTACTAGGTATTTGTCTCTTTACGACTATTCTCAATTTTGTCCATTTTTAGACTATTACTAGGTATTTGTCTCTTTACGACTATTCTCAATTTTGTCCATTTTTAGACTATTACTAGGTATTTGTCTCTTTACGACTATTCTCAATTTTGTCCATTTTTAGACTATTACTAGGTATTTGTCTCTTTACGACTATTCTCAATTTTGTCCATTTTTAGACTATTACTAGGTATTTGTCTCTTTACGACTATTCTCAATTTTGTCCATTTTTAGACTATTACTAGGTATTTGTCTCTTTACGACTATTCTCAATTTTGTCCATTTTTAGACTATTACTAGGTATTTGTCTCTTTACGACTATTCTCAATTTTGTCCATTTTTAGACTATTACTAGGTATTTGTCTCTTTACGACTATTCTCAATTTTGTCCATTTTTAGACTATTACTAGGTATTTGTCTCTTTACGACTATTCTCAATTTTGTCCATTTTTAGACTATTACTAGGTATTTGTCTCTTTACGACTATTCTCAATTTTGTCCATTTTTAGACTATTACTAGGTATTTGTCTCTTTACGACTATTCTCAATTTTGTCCATTTTTAGACTATTACTAGGTATTTGTCTCTTTACGACTATTCTCAATTTTGTCCATTTTTAGACTATTACTAGGTATTTGTCTCTTTACGACTATTCTCAATTTTGTCCATTTTTAGACTATTACTAGGTATTTGTCTCTTTACGACTATTCTCAATTTTGTCCATTTTTAGACTATTACTAGGTATTTGTCTCTTTACGACTATTCTCAATTTTGTCCATTTTTAGACTATTACTAGGTATTTGTCTCTTTACGACTATTCTCAATTTTGTCCATTTTTAGACTATTACTAGGTATTTGTCTCTTTACGACTATTCTCAATTTTGTCCATTTTTAGACTATTACTAGGTATTTGTCTCTTTACGACTATTCTCAATTTTGTCCATTTTTAGACTATTACTCGGTATTTGTCTCTTTCCGACTATTCTCAATTTTGTCCATTTCTAGACTATTACGGTAATTGTTAACAAAATGGATCATTAGATCACATTAAACAACCATTCCTAACATCAAAACTCGATCAATTAACCACAATTGATTTCTAACAACCCAAAACCTTCTCCAAACCCTAAGACCTGAATTAAATCCATTCATTTAATACATAAGATCACAAATCGAAGGGAAGTCACCTAAATTACCTGTAGATGATCACAAGGGAATGCAAAAGACTCGATCAAACACTCTTGTATCACACGTTTTGAAGGATTTTCGGATTAGAAATTGATATAGGATTAGGGGGCGGCTAGGGCTTGAGAGGAAAAGTGATATTATCAGTAATGAATGACTAATGATCACCCTTAGGACCCTAAACCCGTTTTTGACTTTCACACTATGTCAAAACTGGTCCCTAAGCTTCCAAACACTACATTACTAGCCCAAAACTCCCTTATGGACTATATACTACTTATGGAATACTTTGAACACCTCAAAAGGCACATAACTACAACTTAAACACATTACTACATCAATCCATGAGGCATTCAAGTTTCATACGCATAACACATTAACCACATATAGACATTAAATCTACCATAGACTCAACGACACGTTACGTTGACTTAACGACTCTAGTCAAACGTTAAATAAAAGTTTGGGATGTTACAATTACCTCCCCCTTAAGAGGATTCCGTCCCCGGAATCATATCCGAAATGAACAACTCTAGATACTTCTCTTTCATCACGGATTCGGTTTCCCAAGTAAGACTTTCACCATGGTTGTGCTTCCACTTGATCAATACAAGGTCAATGATTTTCCTGCGTAGCTTCTTTTGCTTCCTTCCAAGTATTGCTATCGGCTCCTCGATCATTCTTTTACTTGGATCAATACTCACATCTTCAATAGGAATCACACTAGACTCCTCCGCTAAACATTTCCTCAAATAGGATACATGAAATGTGTTGTGAATTCCATCCAATTCTGGAGGCAATTCCAACTGATACGCCACATCTTTGATACGCTTCAGCACTTTAAATGGTCCAATAAATCTTGGACTTAACTTTCCTTTCTTTCCAAAGCGAATGACTCCTTTCCATGGGGAAACTTTCAGCATCACCATGTCACCGACTTCAAATTCAATCGGTCTTCTTTTCTTGTCGGCATACGTTTTCTGTCGTTCTCTAGCTACACGAAGCGCTTCTTTCGCAATGTTAACTTTTTCAGCTGTGAGCTCTATAATTTCAGGACCTGTAATTTGCTTTTCACCGGGCTCCATCCAACAACTTGGAGTCCTACACCTTCTACCATAAAGCATTTCAATTGGTGGCATTCCAATGCTTGCATGATAGCTGTTATTATAAGCAAACTCAATTAACTTCAAATGATCGTCCCACGCTCCACCATACTCCAACACACAAGCCCTTAGCATATCCTCCAATGTCTGAATTGTTCTTTCACTTTGCCCATCAGTTTGAGGATGATAGGCGGTGCTCAAGTTCACTCTAGTACCTAATGCTCGTTGGAGACCTTTCCAAAAGCTAGATACAAACCTCGTGTCTCGATCCGAAACAATAGATAAAGGAACACCATGCTTTGAGACAACTTCATCTATGTACATCTTGGCCATCTTGGTCAATGGCACATCTTGGCGTGTTGCTAAGAAATGAGCACTCTTCGTCAATCTATCCACAATAACCCAAACCATATCATTACCTTTTGGGGTTCTAGGTAACTTGGTCACAAAATCCATAGTTATATGATCCCATTTCCATTTGGGAATCTCCGATTGATGCAACATTCCATATGGCTTTTTGTGATCTGCTTTAACCCGTGCACAAGTCAAGCATCTTTCCACAAAATGTGCTACCTCTCCTTTAATATTAGGCCACCAATAGATGGGCTTCAAATCTGCATACATCTTTGTAGCTGTTAGGACCAGTTCACCTGGAACTGGCCAGTCACCAGTTCACACTGACCAGTCACCAGTTGCATCTGGTGACCCAGTAAAACTGGTGACCAAGAAGATTTGTCCAGAAATATATTGAAGTCCAGTTGCACCGTACAGTCAACGCAACTGAAGACTTCCTCCAGTTGAGAACTGACCAGTTGAAGAATCATTGCAGTTGAAGTCGAAGACAACAAATGGAAGATAGAGAATGGCAATGGCAGCGAAGCCCAGTTAGCATTCTAGTCAGTTACAAACTGGAGACCAACAGTGGAAAGCCCTTACAAAGCTTTACACTGATTACGAGGAATTGACTTGTATACTTTATGTACCTTTACCCGGATAATAAGCCTTGTCTTATTATTTAAGTAATAAAAGGTACATAAAGGTGGTTGGGTAAAGTTGCTTTATCATGCGACTTTACACTGCTTTTTAAGGAATTAAATGCTATTCCTTAAATGCTCTCAACCACATTTGTACGGCTAAAGTTAACATCCCAATGTTAACTTTGCCTATAAATACAAGTCATTGCACAACCAAGAATTTAAGTGTTCAACTCACAAAGTGAAAAACATACAAACACTTCACACTTTGCAAACCTGCAATATTCTTGGTGAACTTGTGCAATCTTCTCTCAATCGCTAAAAGGAACATTTCACAACTTTAAGTGTTTCGATTGTCTTGAGAAATTCCGAGTATAGATCAATTGTATTTCATAGGTTGTTAGGATATTTACATCGTGTATTATCTTGGTTCCGCATCAACCTTGTAATTTGTTTAATATCAATAAATAAATTACACATTGAAAAATACATATTGTCTCATCAAGTTATCTTACAAGTTATTTGTATTATTGCATTGTTCTTTACTTATTGTCTATTATATAAGTAATCTATCTAGAACTTGGTATATACACACTGCAACTGGTCGTCTCCAGTTCAGTGCATATATTGCAAAGTAACTCCACCATCGACATAGAGGTGTCTTCAGTAGTACCATCTATCGAGTTGGGACTTACAGTAGCACCGGGATGAACTGAATATCTTGACCTATGAGCTTCTTCTAGGATCAATTCTCGGTTACCATCAACTAATGGCACCCAAATTCGACCCTTATAAGTCCGAAATCCACGGCTGTTCGTCTCCATCACTAATCTTTTCTTCTTTCCAATACTCTCTTTGTCAATGTTATTCTTCATCAAAGCCTTAACTTGAGCCTCCTTGATACGATCAAGTAAGCCCGACTTCGCTTGTACAACCATGCTCATCAATCTACATGAAAAATTCTGCACTTTCCTACTTAGTGCATCAGCCACTATATTGGCTTTACCGGGATGGTACTTGATTTCACAATCATAGTCTTTCAAAAGTTCCATCCATCTCCTTTGTCTTACATTCATTTCTTTCTGAGTAAACACATATTGTAAACTCTTATGGTCGGTGTACAAGGTACACTTAGTGCCATATAAATAGTGCCTCCATAACTTCAAGGCAAATACCACCGCCGCTAACTCAAGATCATGGGTCGGGTAGTTCTTTTCGTGAGGCTTCAACTGGCGTGAAGCATAGGCAATAACCTTATCCCTCTGCATAAGAACACAACCCAAACCTGTAATGGATGCATCACTATAAACAACGAGATCATCCGTACCTTCGGGTAAGGCAAGGATAGGAGCTTCACATAACTTTGTCTTCAACGTTTGAAAAGCCTTCTCTTGAGCTTCAGACCACACAAACTTCACTCCTTTCTTCGTCAATTCAGTCATTGGCTTAGCTATACGAGAGAAATCTTGAATAAACCTTCGGTAGTAGCCAGCTAAACCAAGAAAACTCTTGATTTCGGTGGGTAACTTTGGCTGTTCCCATTTAGAGACAGCTTCGATCTTTGCGGGATCAACTTTAATACCTTCTGAAGAGATGACATGGCCGAGAAACTGAACTTCTCGAAGCCAGAATTCACACTTGGAGAACTTTGCATATAACTTCTTCTCCCTAAGAACCTCAAGAACGGCTCTTAAGTACTCACGGTGCTCGGCTTCAGACTTAGAATAAATCAGCATCATCTATGAAAACAATCACAAAATGGTCCAGAAATGGGCGACAAACACGATTCATAAGATCCATAAAGGCAGCCGGCGCATTAGTCAAACCAAATGGCATGACCAAGAACTCATAGTGTCCATAACATGTACGGAAAGCTGTTTTTGCAACATCCTCCTTTTTAACCTTCAACTGATGATAACCGGACCGCAAATCTATTTTAGAAAAGTATGAAGCACCATGAAGTTGATCAAAAAGATCATCAATACGCGGGAGAGGATACTTGTTCTTAACCGTTCGCTTATTCAACTCACGGTAGTCTATGCACATGCGCATAGAACCATCCTTCTTCTTGACAAATAGGACCGGAGCTCCCCAAGGCGAGGAACTAGGTTGTATAAAACCCTTGAACTTCTTATTGGAACCCGAAGACCAATTAGATCTTCTCTTGAATCCCGAATTCTTATTGTCAGTTTTCTCGACAACTTTCAGATTTGAGGTCATCATCCAACCTCTTAGACTCCTTAATAGTTGCAGACAGGGTAGTGTGCTGCCTACATAGACCACGATAACTAACCGGGAGACCATCACAATATGCCTCAATCTGGTCCACCTCCCTACGGACCATATGTCCCACAAACTTGAGTTTCTCCATGAACGAATGGGCATACTCCGTTATAGCACCGGGCTTAGCAGTCAAAGCCCTAAACTCCTTCTCAATCAGCCTCAACTCTCGAGTTCCAACATACTCCTCCAAGAACTTCTCCTTAAAAGTACCCCAAGGCATCACAGCTAGCACCTCGGGAGCCATTGAAACTGTAGTAGCCCTCCACCAATTGCAGGCATTCTTCTTCAACATACGGCTTGCACACAAAACTTTCATGTCATCAGGACAATAACATGAAGCAAAGACCACCTCAATGTCTTCTAACCATTCCATGGCACCAACTGCATTCGGTGTACCATCAAAGTCTTTAGCACCACATTTCTAAAAACTCTCATACTTAAAGTTAGTAGTTCGAGGAGCAACCACCACATGAGGTTCCACTACGTTACCCCCATCATTCACACCTGCAACAACATTCTCAGGAGCGACTTGTGACCTTACATTAGATGGCTCGGCGTCATTAAAGGGATTTGAATAGTTCTCATCGGTTTGCTCATCCCGACGCAAGTTAGCTTCCCTTTCAGCCTCCCTTTCGGCCCTTACTTGAGCCAGCTCCTCTTCAGTCCTTCTCAATCGAGCTCGAATAGCCCTCAACTCTTCATGCATTTCAGCTTGATTAGGAACCTGTTCAATCACTGGGTTTGCCCTATCGATTTCTGACCTTGTGGGTTGTGCACCCGGAAGTGGCCTTCGAGGAGGCCTTTGGTTAACACCATTTCCAGCCCCATTTTGATCAGTTTGAGCATTGCTTAGAGCTGCTCTCTCACGTTGACTGTTAGTACGAGTGTTAACTATGATGTCTACAACGCAATGGCGACAGTTAGCAAGAATTAAAGTGAGAACAAAGAGATCAAGGCTACACGACATCTATATAAGCTGCATATATATACACATACAAGCCTCAACCTACACTCTCACTCAATCCCAACCCGTCCTAAAGTACTTCATCTCAAAGCTAGGCACACCTACTTAAGCCTAACTTATCCTCTATCGGTTTAAGTCCAAAATCCTACGGTCATGGTCGAACTTTGGTTCACTTAAACCATTTCTCTGATACCAACTTGTAACACCCTTCGTTTAAAAATATGGGTTTCCAAAAATTTTCGCCTAACGACGTTAAAATAAAGCGGAAGAAACTTTAAAAGTCCAAACCAATTAAATTCTGTTTGGTTTCCTTATTCAATGGTGTTACTTATTCGTACCATCAAAACAAGTCTAAAAAGAAACTCGTCGGCTGCCCAACACAAAACAACCGACTACATAACATGCAAACTTCATAAAAGACAAACTTAAACAAATGTCTATAAAAGTTCAGCATCTATGGGTAGCTAAGGTCATCCGCAAGCTATCTACCCATTCCTCGCTCATCTTCATCAACTACCTCAGCTACGCTAAACCTGAGGGAGCAACACATTTCAAAAGACAAAGTGTTAGCTAACGAATTAGCTAAGTAAGATAACACTCAAGTTATAAAACATTTGTCCATTTCAAACATTATGGATTATTAAAACTTCATTAAGGCACAACACACATCAAGCATATCACAACATCAATACTACATAATAGGATGAACCACCCTAAATGTGCCTATCCTGCATTACTTCATTACACACATGTAACCACATAACTGCATTCTACATTTTAACTGCTTTTCTACGTTTTAACTGCTTTACCACGTTTTAACTGCTTTACCACGTTTTAACTGCGTCAATGTGTAACATAAGTTACACCCGACTAGATGACAACCTTTCAGTTGAACATCAAACGTCGTTAAGGAATGGCAAGCCAAACCCCGAGTAATCCGTATGTACAAGACAAATGAGGGCGGGTCGGGCCCCTCGTATTACTCTACTACATCTCAATGACCATATTGCAAGGAGCCACCCAAGCAACCTGCATCTACGCACTTAGCCGGGCTAGGGCAAGTACGGGTTAAGCTTAACACTTTCCTGCATCAAAGTTTAACGAGCTCGGAACTGCATCATTTAGTTTAGGTGACTGCATTACCTAAACATTTACTACGTTTACAGCTTTTACGTTTTGGGCCCTTAAACGTGCACGTGACATGGCAACTTAGCAAGTCTAGTGTTCTAGATGAGCAAGCCATACATACATGCACATAACAACATAAACTACATCACACTGCATCACAAGATACTGCATACTACTTCATATCATAACACTACATTATCCTTCATACATAACATGCACTACATTACATCATGAGGGACTGCATTTCAGGTCTCAAAGGTCAACTACATAACCCATATCACCTCCCGTATAACCCCGCCTACTCATAAACAACATAAGGTACCAATTGGGAAGTTATAATTACGAAACCAGCTTTAGTTGAACCCTCAGCGTGTCAAAAGTAGTGTATCTTACCTTGGTACGACTTACCAACAAATTATAACGCAAGTTACCGAGCTTTGCAAGTATTCCCGACTACCTAATAATCAACATAGGACCAATTAACGAGTATAACGAGACTAAACCAACCTACAGTCTATATACGTGCCGCATACCCCTTTACTTACCATCATTTCAAGTAATAGTCTCATTTTGACTATTACCCTAGGTATTTGTCTCTTTACGGCTATTCTCAATTTTTGTCCATTTTTAGACTATTACCCGAGGTATTTGTCTCTTTCCGACTATTCTCAATTTTGTCCATTTCTAGACTATTACCCGAGGTATTTGTCTCTTTTACGGCTATTCTCAATTTTTGTCCATTTCTAGACTATTACCCGAGGTATTTGTCTCTTTCCGACTATTCTTAATTTTGTCCATTTCTAGACTATTACCCGAGGTATTTGTCTCTTTCCGACTATTCTTAATTTTGTCCATTTCTAGACTATTACCCGAGGTATTTGTCTCTTTCCGACTATTCTTAATTTTGTCCATTTCTAGACTATTACCCGAGGTATTTGTCTCTTTACGGCTATTCTCAATTTTTGTCCATTTTTAGACTATTACCCGAGGTATTTGTCTCTTTCCGACTATTCTCAATTTTGTCCATTTCTAGACTATTACCCGAGGTATTTGTCTCTTTCCGACTATTCTTAATTTTGTCCATTTCTAGACTATTACCCGAGGTATTTGTCTCTTTCCGACTATTCTTAATTTTGTCCATTTCTAGACTATTACCCGAGGTATTTGTCTCTTTCCGACTATTCTTAATTTTGTCCATTTCTAGACTATTACCCGAGGTATTTGTCTCTTTCCGACTATTCTTAATTTTGTCCATTTCTAGACTATTACCCGAGGTATTTGTCTCTTTCCGACTATTCTTAATTTTGTCCATTTCTAGACTATTACCCGAGGTATTTGTCTCTTTCCGACTATTCTTAATTTTGTCCATTTCTAGACTATTACCCGAGGTATTTGTCTCTTTCCGACTATTCTTAATTTTGTCCATTTCTAGACTATTACCCGAGGTATTTGTCTCTTTACGGCTATTCAATTTTTGTCCATTTTTAGACTATTACCCGAGGTATTTGTCTCTTTCCGACTATTCTTAATTTTGTCCATTTCTAGACTATTACCCGAGGTATTTGTCTCTTTCCGACTATTCTTAATTTTGTCCATTTCTAGACTATTACCCGAGGTATTTGTCTCTTTCCGACTATTCTTAATTTTGTCCATTTCTAGACTATTACCCGAGGTATTTGTCTCTTTCCGACTATTCTTAATTTTGTCCATTTCTAGACTATTACCCGAGGTATTTGTCTCTTTCCGACTATTCTTAATTTTGTCCATTTCTAGACTATTACCCGAGGTATTTGTCTCTTTCCGACTATTCTTAATTTTGTCCATTTCTAGACTATTACCCGAGGTATTTGTCTCTTTCCGACTATTCTTAATTTTGTCCATTTCTAGACTATTACCCGAGGTATTTGTCTCTTTCCGACTATTCTTAATTTTGTCCATTTCTAGACTATTACCCGAGGTATTTGTCTCTTTCCGACTATTCTTAATTTTGTCCATTTCTAGACTATTACCCGAGGTATTTGTCTCTTTCCGACTATTCTTAATTTTGTCCATTTCTAGACTATTACCCGAGGTATTTGTCTCTTTCCGACTATTCTTAATTTTGTCCATTTCTAGACTATTACCCGAGGTATTTGTCTCTTTCCGACTATTCTTAATTTTGTCCATTTCTAGACTATTACCCGAGGTATTTGTCTCTTTCCGACTATTCTTAATTTTGTCCATTTCTAGACTATTACCCGAGGTATTTGTCTCTTTCCGACTATTCTTAATTTTGTCCATTTCTAGACTATTACCCGAGGTATTTGTCTCTTTCCGACTATTCTTAATTTTGTCCATTTCTAGACTATTACCCGAGGTATTTGTCTCTTTACGGCTATTCTCAATTTTTGTCCATTTTTAGACTATTACCCGAGGTATTTGTCTCTTTCCGACTATTCTCAATTTTGTCCATTTCTAGACTATTACCCGAGGTATTTGTCTCTTTCCGACTATTCTTAATTTTGTCCATTTCTAGACTATTACCCGAGGTATTTGTCTCTTTCCGACTATTCTTAATTTTGTCCATTTCTAGACTATTACCCGAGGTATTTGTCTCTTTCCGACTATTCTTAATTTTGTCCATTTCTAGACTATTACCCGAGGTATTAGTCTCTTTTGGTCTGTTTTTCCAAGATAAGGGATTAGGGGGCGGCTAGGGCTTGAGAGGAAAAGTGATATTATCAGTAATGAATGACTAATGATCATCCTTAGGACCCTAAACCCGTTTTTGACTTTCACACTATGTCAAAACTGGTCCCTAAGCTTCCAAACACTACATTACTAGCCCAAAACTCCTTTATGGACTATATACTACTTATGGAATACTTTGAACACATCAAAAGGCACATAACTATAACTTAAACACATTACTACATCAATCCATGAGGCATTCAAGTTTCATACGCATAACACATTAACCACATATAGACATTAAATCTACCATAGACTCAACGACACGTTACGTTGACTTAACGACTCTAGTCAAACGTTAAATAAAAGTTTGGGATGTTACAATTAGGATGGTAGGACACTTTTTTTTTAGAACTTCAATGACTACACTCTTTATGTGCAAGTATGCATAACAAATAAAAGCTCCTAAGGCCAAAGATCCCTTGTTTGTTACAGAACCATGTAGCACCACCTGATCATCAGTTGTCGATATACTAATATGACTATTCTATATCTACACTATCTATATCTATATCTATATCTATATCTATCTATATATACACTACATTATAAACTATTAGTTCCATCCATTTTTTTAACTAAGTGGTTGATAACCCTAAATGCCCCTTCCTTCTATTCACTATTTTATTAATCTACACTTAAAATTCCTATAATATCTACTTGAAATTCCTATAATAACTTTGAGTCCTACTCAAATCAGTTACATGTATCCCTGTTTAGACATAGGTTTTAGTATGTTTAATCCATATTGAGTATGTTCAATGGATGTAAGTCCCTAATTGTTGGCTAATGGCTATTAGAAGAAATAGGTTGGTTTTGAGAATCATTTTTTTGTTGAGATAATGAGACCAAGAATTCAAGAGTAGCAATGAGGATGCTTGATAGAAGTCAAATCAGGAAGGATGGAAACTGACTATAAAAACAAGAACAAAATTTCAATTATGAAAGGATGAGGGAAACTGTACATGCTGAAATGCTTTATCTACAGTATTTACATTGGTATTTTTTTTTAATTCTGAGGAATCCCCTGATTCTATTATACTTGATATATTCTTATTGTTATGATGTTGAAGCCTGTAATTTCTTTTTGTCTTTGGACCTCATTGTAGAGAAAGTCTAAAGTTATTTTGTTTTTTTTTTTGGAAGATTCTAAAGTTAATTATTTTGTTATATTATACTCTACAGATTTAATATCTTTATGCATTCCCCAACCTGAAATTAACATTGAGAAAGTAGAAATTGAATCATGGATTCTGGGATAAACTGATAAAGTAGAAGGATCACAGTGGAAATTGAATCATGAATTCTTGGATATCTTAATCTTTTTAAATTTCTATACTTATCTCCGTTAATTAGAATAGGTTACAATCTGATAGGCTTTCAGGCTTTAACTTTTAAACATAAACTAAGAGATCATTTTATATTTTTTTCACATGCTATATGATTAATATGTATATTACCTATGACGAAGTGAAGAGTAATTTTTTTTCGTGCATTCCTTTCATTTTAATCTGCTTTGTACGTACCCTTGCGCGGGTTTTAAATTCTAGTTATTTTATAAACGATGATGGTGTTTTTTTGAAAAGTGGCATTTGTTAAGAAAAATAGTAGCAGCAAACTTCCTTTCTATTATTATTATGATTATTGATTTTTAGTGTACATTTATGTATTTTTAGTTTTATTTATCTACATTTATAACTTAATTTTTATATAATATAAAATGAATTATTTTAGTTATTAAAATAATCATTTGCTTGGGTTGTTAATGAGAGTGTAAAAGTTAGGTTTGGTTGGGTTGGGTAGATATAAGAGAGAGAAATTAATTTTTTAATAAATAATTTGGGTGGGTTGAATTGTGAATGAGGATGGTCTAAAGAAACACCATTTTTTTCCAATTAAATTAACACTAATGACATGACATTCAATTAGATCATGTATTTTAACCTTAATTGTAATTTAATCCTCAGACTTTTAACTTTACACACCATACTTAATATCTATATTAAATTTAAAGTAATCAACCATTTATTTTATCTCCAAAACCTAATTTCAATAAAATAATATTGTTATAACTATTTAGTTATGTTAACAGCGTTTGCGATTTTTTTGAATTTATGCTTACTAACCATGTTTCATTATGGAAAGAAATTAAGATTTTAAGACTATTATGTGTATCTAAGCATTTGATGTAACGCATTGTTTGTATGTAAATTTGTAACATTCGTGAAATTTGACTAGATTTGACTTACAATTAAATGTAATTAAATGTAAAGGACTTTCGTGAATTAATGTGAATTCTCGAGCGTTTTGTCGAGTTTTGGCGTGACGTTAAGTTTAATTATGTTTACGGATTCGTTTTGGCGTTTAAATGATTAACGAATAACTATTGGTCGGAATTAGCGGAACGGGAGCCTCCTTTTTGGACACCAAGGTCGGCCCCCTAGTCCCCCACCACACACTCTCACATTTTCTTTCCTTATCTCATTACTCTCTTATCACTCTTCCTTTACTCTCTTCATCCCCCATTTTCATCTACCAAAAATCACCACCATAAATTCATGTTAAATTCTTACAAATCTTGATTTTTGGGTGTTTAAATTAATTAGATTTGGTAACAACAATAATAATAATCATCAAAATCCAAGACTTTTCTTTTGTTTCAATAGTTCATCCACTTTTAGGGCTCCAAAACTGAATTTGAAGTTGTAGGACGAATTGGTAAGTGTTTTCGTAGCTTCATTTTTTTAGGTTGTAGGTTACTTTTTTTTTTTTTTAGGTTTTTTTTTTTTTTTCCAATTAAATTAACACTAATGACATGACATTCAATTAGATCATGTATTTTAACCTTAATTGTAATTTAATCCTCAGACTTTTAACTTTACACACCATACTTAATATCTATATTAAATTTAAAGTAATCAACCATTTATTTTATCTCCAAAACCTAATTTCAATAAAATAATATTGTTATAACTATTTAGTTATGTTAACAGCGTTTGCGATTTTTTTGAATTTATGCTTACTAACCATGTTTCATTATGGAAAGAAATTAAGATTTTAAGACTATTATGTGTATCTAAGCATTTGATGTAACGCATTGTTTGTATGTAAATTTGTAACATTCGTGAAATTTGACTAGATTTGACTTACAATTAAATGTAATTAAATGTAAAGGACTTTCGTGAATTAATGTGAATTCTCGAGCGTTTTGTCAAGTTTTGGCGTGACGTTAAGTTTAATTATGTTTACGGATTCGTTTTGGCGTTTAAATGATTAACGAATAACTATTGGTCGGAATTAGCGGAACGGGAGCCTCCTTTTTGGACACCAAGGTCGGCCCCCTAGTCCCCCACCACACACTCTCACATTTTCTTTCCTTATCTCATTACTCTCTTATCACTCTTCCTTTACTCTCTTCATCCCCCATTTTCATCTACCAAAAATCACCACCATAAATTCATGTTAAATTCTTACAAATCTTGATTTTTGGGTGTTTAAATTAATTAGATTTGGTAACAACAATAATAATAATCATCAAAATCCAAGACTTTTCTTTTGTTTCAATAGTTCATCCACTTTTAGGGCTCCAAAACCGAATTTGAAGTTGTAGGACGAATTGGTAAGTGTTTTCGTAGCTCAAAATGTTCCTTTTACATTGTAGGTTACTTCCTTGTTGTCAATCTAAACGTTTGGTGGTCAATTTTGGCGTAAAATGTGTGATTTTGGTTAAAAACGGTTGTCGGTTGATTCACTATGTTATGATATGAAACGAGACGTTAAATACCTACTTGTTGCTTGTGTTTACGTGTTTGCATGTGTTATGTTTGGCGAAAGACGTTATGGATCATTGTGTCCTTGTTATGATATACGTATGCTTGACTTATCACTCGGTTGATTATGCATTCGATTATGAATATATGTTGTGGTTCGGATAGTGTACATACATGAAAGACGATGATGCCCTCAAAGAGTTATAGATGTGGTGGGAAGGCTGCGGGTGACCCTATATATAAGCATCTATGATTCCTTGAATGTAGAGTCGTATGAAGTGTATGTGCATTGTGTTTTTCGGTTGACTTAATATGTTATGACATGGAACGAGACGTTAAATGCCTAATTGTTTGCTTGTGTTACGTGTTGGTATGCGATTATATATGACGTAAGACATTATGAATCATTGTATCCGTATTATACTATACGTATGTATGACGAAGACGTTATGGATTGTTTAATCCATATTATATATTATATATATTAAGACAAAAGACGTTACAGATTGTTTAATCCATATTATATACTTATGAGACGAAAAGACGTTATTTATTTATATATTGTATAAGACGTTGGCGGTGAATTGACGAATCCACACCCGGTATGAGCATTGCCATATTATGACGATATTATAATTAAGACGAAAGACGTATATTATATATTATGTAAGACGTTGACGGTGGATTGACGAATCCACACCCAGCATGATCATAACTGTGGATACGGGTTGTTTAACCTGCGTAAAGACGATATTATATATACTATGTTATATATATTTATATTGACGATTATTTGACGTTGACGTTGACTTGTATTGACTTGTGCTAACGTATACCCTTCTAAGGTTTCCTTTGACGTGATTAGGTATTCTAATCCTCGTATATCATTAACGGTTGATATCCCGACACTTGCTTTTTACTATAAAAACCTACGAACTCACCAACTTTACGTTGACACGTTTTAGTACACTTTTCAGGTGAACAGGTAAGTCAAAGACGTATTGGATGATTGATTGCTTGATTATGCTAGGATTGAGCTTGGACTTGGACTTCATGGATCCGTGATTCATAGTTCCCGTTTATGGGTTATGCTTAGGATCATTTACCATCTTTTGAACTATCTTTTGTAAACATTTGATGGTCGTGCTCCTTATGCATTTTTGTATGATTCCGGTACTTGTATTTGTGATTGAATTGTATGGATTGTCTAATCCTATTTATGCATTTAGTATTACTCTACATAATTTCTATGTCGTGTTGTGCTATTTGTGTAACCCTAATGATTCCGCCATTGTTGGGGTGTTACTGAATGGTATCAGAGCCTTGGTTGTAGAGAATTAGGTGGATTGACCTAGCCTATAGCCATTGCACTCACATTTCATATTAAGCATGCATGATAGGAAATTATGTGTGCAACGTGAATTGTATGAAACGTGAAACTTGTTTAGACGGAGTTCGTAGGTTTCTCATGACTAGTTGACTTGATTGATATGTGATGACTTGATTGACGTATGTGTTAGTGTCGGGATACACCTAGACTTGTTGAATTGACGTTGACGTATATTCTTGTAATTCCTTTTAATTGTTTAACCCTAGCAAAATGAAGTAATGGTATTAGCGGAGTATGGCATTCGGCAACCCTAGAAACGCCTGATCAACGATTCTATTGTAGCCCTATGTCATATGCAAGTTAATAACATCATGGATTGCGCATTGTGGATAAAGTATAGTAGGTAACCCGGTATGTTTAATGAGTGTTGGTTGGGTGGAGGGAAAGTCGCTGGTATCACATGTATACATACCCAACCAATACTTAGAAGGCATGACAGAACCGAATCCCAACATCCATTCAATATATTAACGGTGTGGAGGGAAAGCCGCTGGTATCACCTATATACAAACACCTTTAATGTATTGAATGTTGAAGTTAGATTCGGACTATGCTTTACCCGCCTTGTTAATGACCTGACCCCTTTATATTTGTATGAAATGGTTTGAAATTATGGAATTAATTGAGAATTGAATGAAACGATGATGCTTTGCCTTGTTATATTTGAATTTGAATGTTGAGTTGGATAATTCGGTTGTGGTTGAATTGAAATTGTGTAATTAGATAGAATGTGAATAAGATGTTGATAACATAGTTTATCGCCATGATAATATCCCCGTAGAGATACATGTCCTTGTAATGGCTTAGGATAGTCTAATTTTGGATTGTATGTTATATGACGGTTAATTGCGAATGATCGTGTGTGAATTGTAAGGATTAACTTGGTAATCCAACACGTGTGTTCGAGGAAAGATGGTTAGATCATGGAGAGCTAACATGAATTATAGGCGCCAAGACGAGTAAGAGGAGCCGGTTGATCAAGGAAATCAAAGAAGTAGAGGCGGTAGAGGTAGTCGTGGAGGCCGTGGTAATCGTGAAGGACGTGAGAGAATCGAGTGGGTTAAATATCAAAATGTGTCCCACCAATCGTTGTGCCTTTTCTTTGAATGCCATCCCGATCAATGCTCGAAATCCCCCGATGGCCCGGGGCACTTGCCATGAGTGTGGTAGTCAAGATCACTACCGCCTTATGTGCCCTAATCTCATTAGTTAACGAGCCCCACAACAACTTGCTCCTCATGGAAGAGCTTTTGCCGTGAATGAGACCGAGACTCGTGTTGATCCTAACGTCGTTGCAAATACCTTCCTACTCAACAACCAATATGCCACCGTATTATTTGATTCCGGGGCCGATTTTAGCCTTGTTTCCAATGATTTCGTGCTTTTGATTGATGCTAGTCTTAGTCCGTTGTCGTATTACTTTGAACTTGAAATGGTAAATGGCGG
Source organism: Erigeron breviscapus (assembly GCA_034093135.1). NCBI lineage: Eukaryota > Viridiplantae > Streptophyta > Magnoliopsida > Asterales > Asteraceae > Erigeron > Erigeron breviscapus. The sequence goes on along the minus strand of CM067170.1, from coordinate 153,276,293 downwards.
ATTAACAAAAATTGACCAAGTAGTTCGTGATTGTACTCTAAAGTTATGTGACCACCCGTTTCTTATAGACCTAGTTCCTTTCAATATCGGTAGTTTTGATGTGATTATGAGTATGGATTGGATGTCGGCAATGAATGCGGTTATAGATTATGGTAGTCGGGTAGTGAGAATTCTGTTAGAAAATGGTGAAGAATTAGTGGTTCAAGGCGAGACGACCGAGCCATGGGATGGAAAAGTATATAGTGTTAACGTCACGAAAGTAGAATTGAAGACTGTGCCCATGGTTAATGGGTTTGCGGATGTATTTCCGGATGACCTACCGGGTTTGCCTCCATCTCGTCAACTCGATTTCCGTATTGATCTTATTCCAAATGCTTCTCCCGTGGCCAAAGCACCCTATTGCTTAGCTATGACCGAAATGCAAGAGTTGGCCGCCCAACTCAAAGAACTTCAAGAAAAAGGGTTCATCCGCCCTAGTCAATAACCGTGGGGCGCACCGGTTTTATTTGTCAAGAAGAAAGATGGCTCATTCCGAATGTGTATCGATTATAGAGAACTAAATAAACTCACGGTGAAGAATCGTTATCCTCTCCCAAGAATTTATGATTTATTTGATCAACTCTAAGGTGCTCGTTTCTTTTCCAAGTTTGATTTGCGGTCAGGTTACCACCAATTGTGTGTCCAAGAAGATGACATTCCCAAGACGGCCTTCCGAACACGTTATGGACACTTTGAATTCACGGTTATGCCTTTTGGGTTGGCCAATGCACCGGCGGTGTTCATGGATTTGATGAACCGGGTTTGTCGGCCCTACTTGGATAAGTTTGTCATTGTCTTCATTGATGACATTCTTATCTACTCCAAAACAAAAGAAGGTCATTTAGAACATTTAAAGAAAGTCTTAGGATTGCTTCGGGAAGAGAAATGGTATGCCAAGTTCTCCAAATGTGAATTTTGGCTCGAAGAGGTCCACTTTCTTGGTCACGTGGTGAGCAAGGAAGGAATTCATGTGCATCCAAGCAAAATTGAAGCGGTGAAGAATTGGAGACGACCCGAGACGCCAACTGAGATTCGTCAATTTCTTGGTTTGGCGGGTTCTTATAGACGTTTCATTGAGGGCTTTTCAAAGGTTTCCCAACCCTTGACTTTGTTGACTCAATGAGAAAGACAATTTGATTGGGGTGAGAAACAAGAGCAAGCCTTTCAATTATTGAAGGACAAGTTGTGTGATGCACCCATTTTAAGTTTGCCCGATGGAGTCGATGACTTTGTTGTTTGTTGTGATGCGTCCGGGCAAGGATTGGGTTTTGTATTGATGCAACAGGGTAAGGTGATTGCTTATGCATCTAGGCAATTGAAGACGCATGAGAAGAATTACCCGACTCATGACTTGGAATTGGGAGCGGTCGTGTTTGCCTTAAAGTGTTGGAAACATTATTTGTATGGCACCAAAAGTGTAATCTATACCGATCACAAAAGCCTTCAACACATTTTTGACCAAAGTGAGTTGAACATGAGGCAACGAAGATGGCTTGAACTTTTTAGTGACTATGATTGTGTTATCCGGTATCACCCGGGTAAAGCAAATGTTGTAGCCGATGCCTTAAGCCGGAAAGAATGTGTGAAGCCAAGACGAATTAGAGCCATGAGACTTACCGTGCAAAGGAGTGTTTGTGACTCCATCATTGAAGCATAAAGGTTGGCAACTAGACCGGAAAACTTCATCAATGAAGCATTGCACGGCTTAGAAGAACAATTTGATAGAAAGGATGATGATGGTCTATACTTTGTTGAACGATTGTGGATCCCCGTTTTTGGTGGACTTCGGATGAAATTGATGAATGAAGCTCACAAGTCGGCCTACTCGGTTCACCCGGGTTCCGACAAGATGTATTTTGACATGAGAGACTTATATTGGTGGCCGGAAATGAAGAATGATATTGCAAGATACCTGAGTGAATGCATCACGTGTATACAAGTAAAAGCCGACCACAAGAAACCACCCGGTTTACTAGTCCAACCGGTAACACCGGAGTGGAAATGGGAACGAATTGCCATGGACTTCATCACGAAGTTACCTAGAACGAGATGTGTGATTTTGGTTAAAAACGGGATTGGATAAAATCACAAGATTTTGGAAGTGGGTTTGTGAAAAGAATGGATGTTTATGCTTAGTTATACTTGTATTCGATTGTGTTAAAGTTTGGTAACCGGATTTGGATTCTAAGGTTTTCAATTTTGAGGTGAAAACCCGTTTCTTGTTCTTTGAAAACTGCGGATGATGTTCTGGAATTGGCGGATGATCCGTGTTCATCAGACCATCCACCAGATCATCCGCAAATCGCTGCCTTTCCCATAGCATTTTCGTTCGGTTATCGGTCGACTTTCAATGATCCACAACTTGTTTATTAGTCTTATATCATCATTTTAAGGTCAACAAAATTGTTAAAACTCATATCCAAACACTTTGATTTTTACGTCAAATTTTTGGTGCTAAGTCATTTAACCGTATTTAACCGAAACTCTTCCTTTGTCGCTTAAACGTTCTTGAATTGCTTCTAAAGCATCCGTGGGGGATTGTGACATGATTTAGCTAGCTAGACCTTACCGTTTGGGGATACCTTGCGATGATAAATTGTTGTTGTAATAGGTTGTGATCGTTGTGCTCCCCGCTCACCCGCTTAATCTCTTTCTAACGACTTCTAGAGGCTAAGGTGAGTTTCGTAGCCCCTACGTTTACTTTATTTGGGGTGGAAAGTGTACTTGTCGTTAAACGGTTGTCGGTTGATTCACTATGTTATGATATGAAACGAGACGTTAAATACCTACTTGTTGCTTGTGTTTACGTGTTTGCATGTGTTATGTTTGGCGAAAGACGTTATGGATCATTGTGTCCTTGTTATGATATACGTATGCTTGACTTATCACTCGGTTGATTATGCATTCGATTATGAATATATGTTGTGGTTCGGATAGTGTACATACATGAAAGACGATGATGCCCTCAAAGAGTTATAGATGTGGTGGGAAGGCTGCGGGTGACCCTATATATAAGCATCTATGATTCCTTGAATGTAGAGTCGTATGAAGTGTATGTGCATTGTGTTTTTCGGTTGACTTAATATGTTATGACATGGAACGAGACGTTAAATACCTACTTGTTGCTTGTGTTTACGTGTTTGCATGTGTTTATGTTTGACGAAAGACGTTATGGATCATTGTGTCCTTGTTATGATATACGTATGCTTGACTTATCACTCGGTTGATTATGCATTCGATTATGAATATATGTTGTGGTTCGGATAGTGTACATACATGAAAGACGATGATGCCCTCAAAGAGTTATAGATGTGGTGGGAAGGCTGCGGGTGACCCTATATATAAGCATCTAGACATTATGGATTGTTTAATCCATATTATATATTAATAAGACGAAAGACGTTATATTATATATTATGTAAGACGTTGACGGTGGATTGACGAATCCACATCCGGTATGATCATTGCCATATTATGACGATATTATATTATATATATATATATATATATATATATATATATATATATATGATGTTGAGACGTTGATATATATAATATATATATATATATAATATATATATATAATATATATATGTTGAACCCACGTTATGATTATTATATATATTATATATATATATATATATATATATATTGACGTTGACGTTGACTTGTATTGACTTGTGCTAACGTATACCCTTCTAAGGTTTCCTTTGACGTGATTAGGTATTCTAATCCTCGTATATCATTAACGGTTGATATCCCGACACTTGCTTTTTACTATAAAAACCTACGAACTCACCAACTTTATGTTGACACATTTTAGTACACTTTTCAGGTGAACAGGTAAGTCAAAGACGTATTGGATGATTGATTGCTTGATTATGCTAGGATTGAGCTTGGACTTGGACTTCATGGATCCGTGATTCATAGTTCCCGTTTATGGGTTATGCTTAGGATCATTTACCATCTTTTGTAAACGTTTGATGGTTGTGCTCCTTATGCATTTTTGTATGATTCCGGTACTTGTATTTGTGATTGAATTGTATGGATTGTCCAATCCTATTTATGCATTTAGTATTACTCTACATAATTTCCATGTCGTGTTGTGCTATTTGTGTAACCCTCATGATTCCGCCATTGTTGGGGTGTTACAAAATTACTATTTTTTAAGTCCATAATTCAATCTTAAATAAAAACACATTTTACAATTAATTTGAGATTTAACATATGCATGATATTATTAAAAATCAATAATTAAAACATTTTTATAAATCATCTAATTATATTAGTCTATACTCTATACGTTGAAAAACAACGGATATTATTTAAATAATCTAATATAACATATATTTTGCTTTTGGCATTTCATAGCCCGACATCACCACATCAACAACCATTCTCAATTGTAAACCCGGTCAATTTCCCATGACATACCTCGGCCTTCCAGTAGGTGCAAACATGAATCTCAAAAAACACTGGACCCCCGTTATCCAAACCTTTGAAAACCGACTCTCCAATTGGAAAGCATCCACCCTCTCAATTGGGGGTAGAATCACTCTAATCCGTTCGGTGCTTGATAGCTTGTCGTCCTACTTCTTCTCCTTGTACAAGGCGCCGGTATGTGTTCTTTCCAAATTAGAATCCATCCGTAAATCATTTTTTTGGGGTTATTCCTCGTCTTCCAAAAAGATCCATTGGATCTCTTGGGACCGAGTTACTGCTCCCCTCGACTCGGGCGGTTTAGGGTTGGGTACTCTTTTAACAAAAAATCTTGCTTTAATTTCCAAATGGTGGTGGCGTTTTCGAAACGAACCAAACAGCCTCTGGGCTCGTACTATATCTGCCATCCACTTCTCTCTGAGAAATTGTTCTCCATTACCCCTTAAATCGGGTATGGTGGGAGCCTGGAGCACAGTTGCAAAGCTAGGCACCCACTTATCCGAATTTGATATCTCCCTGCAAAGTTTAATTACAGGTAAAGTCGGCAATGGGTCTACAATCAGTGATATGAAGAATTTAGTGAGAGAGAAGAGAATTTTTGTCAATCATCAATTATGATTGTATTTCACTAGAATTTGAGTATTTTATACAAAGATATTAAGCCTTTGACTGATTTTGACTTAATAACCGTCTCCAACGGCTAACACCAAACATTCAAACTAATTGACACAAACACCCCCTGACTTATTTGTATTTTACATATCTGACCCAAACTAAAAGAAAACAATATTAAAACTAATATATTCGTAACAAATGCTCCCCCTTAATAATTTTTGCCCTCAAAAATTGAACTGGGGGAAACGAAGCTTGAGATCATCCAAATACTCCCAAGAAGCATCTTCCAAAGATAAACCCTCCCAATGAACCAGAACTTGGACTGCCATTTTAGAACCCCTTTTGACCACTTTCTTGTCAACAATGGAACGTGGCTGCAGCAGAAACCTTGACCCCTGAGGCAAAGGTGCAGTGTGAACTGGAGACCCATGAGCTTTCTTGAGCAAAGAAACATGGAAAGTATTATGAATCTAAGCAGTAGCAGGCAAATCCAGTTTATAAGCCACTGAACCAATCTTTTGAAGCACTAAATAGGGACCAAAATATTTGGCAGATAACTTCCTATTATGGTGAGCCTTCAAAGATTGCTGAGCAAAAGGATGTAATTTAACATACACCCAATCACTTGGTGCAAATTCTCTATCACTCCTATGCAAATCTGCTGCCTGTTTCATACGATTTCTAGCAACTGCCAAGTGTTGCTTGAGTTTCTGAATCATTCCTTCCCTCTGCTTGTGCAATTCCTCCACTGAAGCTACAGCAGTGTCACCAGGAATGAAAGGAATATGTGTAGCTGGCTTAATTCCAAATAAAGCTTCATAAGGAGACATTTTTATTGCTGAATGCCATGAAGTGTTGTACCACCATTGAGCTAATGGCAACCATTTAGTCCACTCTCCAGGAGAACCAATGCACATTGCCCTCAAATAAGCTTCCAGACATATATTAAGGACCTCTGTTTGGCCATCTGATTGTGGATGATAAGCAGAAGACATGGCCAATTGAATACCCTGCAGCCTCATAAACTCCTTCCAAAAAGCACTTACAAAGATGGGATCTCTGTCTGAAACAATGGTACTGGGAGGACCATGGATTTTAAAGATATTATCCAAGAAAATTTTGGCAACTATGGCTGCTGAAAATGGGTGAGATAGAAGGATAAAATGACCAAATTTAGTCAATCTGTCCACTACCACAAATATGGTATCCTTCCCTTGTACTCTTGGCAATCCTTATACAAAATCCATAGATATATCAGTGAATATAGATTGAGGTATTGGCAATGGTTGCAGCAACCCAGGGTATGGCACCAATCCATATTTTGACCTCTGGCAGACCCCACATTCTTTCACAAACTTTTTGAAATCTTTAGCACAACCCTTCCAATAAAATAAATCAGAAATCCTTTTCAAAGTGGGAATAACTCCTGAGTGACCCCCCATAGCTGCGGCATGAAGTAAAGAAATAATATCTGCCCTTAATTCCATTACTCTGCCTACAACAATTTTGACCTTCCTTTTTAAAATCTGACCATCCCAACACCTATTTTTCACAACTCCTCGTTGCAGAGTTTCCAAAACCCTTTTAACTTCACTATCTTGCTGCCAAGAATCCTTAATTCTCTCCAACAACAAAGGATCTAAAGTACTAACCCCCATATGTAACAAAGAAAGGCCATGTACTCTTGACAGTCCATCAGCTGCAACATTTTCAACTCCTTTTTTGTATAATATCTCAAAATCATATTTCATCAGTTGTGATAACCATTTTTGTTGTAATGGTATCACAATAGTCTGACCAGTAAGATATTTCAGACTGTGATGATCAGTCTGAATGATGAAATGATTATTTATCAAATAATGATGCCACTGCTTAACTGCTAGAATTATTGCCAATAATTCCTTTTCATACACAGACTAAACTTGTTGTCTAGCAGATAGAGCTTTGCTAATGAAAGCAATGGGGTGTCTATCTTGCATTAGAACTGCCCCCAACCCTTTTCCAGATGCATCAGTCTCAATAACAAAAGTTTTTTGCAAAATCTGGAAGACTCAATACTAGTGGCTTACTCAAAGCTTCCTTGAGCTGAATGCTGGTTGTTTCAGCTTTAGGATTCCAATAAAAACTATTCTTTTTGAGTAACTCAGTTAAAGGTTTGGCAATAATCCCAAAATTCCTTATAAACCTTCTGTAGTAGCCTGCCAACCCTAAAAACCCCCTCAATTGTTTCACAGTTTGAGGTACAGGCCACTCCAATAGCTCTTATTTTATTTGGATCAGTAGCCACCCCTTCTCTATTGATGATATGACCCAAATATTCAACTTTTCCCCCAGCAAATGCACATTTGGATTTTTTGGCCTTCAATTCATTTTCTCTCATTATTGACAAAACTAACTCTAAATCCTCCATATGATGTGACTGTTGAGTCCCAATGTTAATTGTAAATTTAATGATGACAAATCTGACCTATAAACACTTAGTAATCTTTTGGTTCTTGTAATCTGATCTAGGTCAGACTAAGCTGACACAGCTTGCGATCTGTAACTGACCCAGATCATGCTTCATACTTTGTAATTGTAAAATCTTATGGAAGCAAGTGTTATTCAAGCTGCATCAACAATGTGTTAGCATTCAGTCCAAGTCGAAGAGGAGGATTGAAGATAGAAGACCAAGCTGTTAGTGGAAGACAGCTTGGGATTAGCAGTCAACTTGGAAACACTTAGGCAGATTGGTGCTTTGACAAACGACCCAATCTGTGTCTGACAATCAAGTGAAGATAACAACCTGGATTGAAGATAAAGACAAATGACGTGACTAGGAAGAATCCTAGGATCCAGGTTGGTGGTTGGTTTTACATATGAGTGTCCATACTCTTATTGGTTGATGAAGAACGTGCGTCAGTACGTGGGGGACCACAAGTACTATGAAAGGCACGATTGATTATTTCTTTATCATCCACTAAATGAAGAATACGTGGCTGCAACGGACACCAAGTGAAGGAGCGCTTTCGCCTATAAAAGCCTCATTCATGGATTGCATATGTGTGGCATTTCATGAGAATCATTCTTCACACAAGTTTCTCTGCTCTTATACACAGCTTAGTCTGTACGAGATCAGCTTGGGCTGATTCTCTTGAGCTAGAACTTATTGATTGTAGTTTGTCATTTCAGAGGTTGTTTAGATATCTATAGGCTATCTTTATTCCACAACAACCTTGTAATTCTTTGTATAGATTATTTCTTAATAAAGGATTACTTTGAAAACCACAATCTGTGTTCAAGAATGTCTTTATTTCTTTACTGCTTTACTGTTTTAATGATTCCTGCTCTTTACTTACTTGCTTAATATATATAAACTGAATCTTAAAACGTTTTTATTTAAAAGTTTGTAAAGATTAAGGAAAGTTGTATTCACCCCCCCCCCCCTCTACAACTGTTCTGTGTACAATATACTTTGGTATATTGATACACCTTGGGACGTATCAATTGGTATCAGAGTAGGGGTTAAGAATTAACTTGACTTGATCCTTGCATATTTCCCTTAATAGTAAAGCATTATGTCATCCTATATTGATAATGGTTCTTCAACCCGACCACCCATGTTTGATAAAGATGATTTCAGTGGGTGGAAAGGTCGAATGTCTTTGTTCCTTGAATCCATCGATAACAATATGCCTGACATCCTTGCGGGTGGTCCTTATGTTCCTACACAAACCATTGTGGTAGAAGTTGTGGTCAGGGAAGGTCAACCAACCATTCCTGCCACAGTCAAGTCTATTGTTAAGGACAAGGCAGATTGGGGGGATGAGGATAGGAGGTTGGCAAACTTGGATGTGAAGGCTAGAAATTTCATTGTCCAAGCTGTGCCCAAAGACCTTTACCATTCTTTAAAATGTGTTCTACAGCTAAGAAAATGTGGGTTACATTGACTGTCATGTTTGAGGGTTGCTCTACTTCCATGGAATCCACAATTACTACATTGACCAGGAGGTATGAGAGATTTTTCTCTTTGAGAAATGAATCCTTGGCTGACACTCATACCCGCTTTAATGCTTTAGTAAATGATTTAGCTGCTGTTGGTATTGTTAAGAAAAATGAGGTTTTAAAGAGTAAATTTCTTGATTCATTACCACCTAAATGGAACAACTATATTTCTTCTGTTAAATTAAGTTCTGTTTATCATGATCTTGATCTCCCTGGACTTTTTGGTTTGCTTCATAACCAAGAATGTTCAGAGGCTGAAAAGTTAATTGCTATGCGTGATTCTTATAGTCAGCCTGCTGCTGCACTTGTTGCTTCTATGACTGAACACCATAGTTCAATTAGTAATGAGATCATTCCTTGTGTTAATGATGATATTCCTGATATGTCTAATCCTAACTCTGTTTGTGCTGAATCTGAATGTGATGAATCTGATGGTGATGAACTAGCTAATGAAGTAGCTATGTTGGCTGAAAGGATCAGAAGGAGATCCTTTAATAAGTTTAAAGGAAAAGGAAAAGGTGGCCAAGCTGACAAGACCAAGAAGCCATTTGACATGTCCAAAGTCACTTGTTACAAATGTGGAAAGACTGGGCATATGGCTGGAGATTGCAGATCTAAAGAATCTACTCAAGTTGTGCCAGCCAAAGGTGGAAGAGGTGAAAAATACTCAAAGCTCAAGACTAAGTACAAAGCCTTGAAAGCACAAGTAGATGAGCTGACTGAGAAGGTGAACAAAAGTGAAAAGAGTCTGGTAGCCAAAGACTGGGCTGAAAGTGCCACATCATCTGATGATGAGCTGTATAAAGATGCCAAGTGTTTCATGGCTAAAGAAGCTAATCAAAAATTTGCTGAAGATCTGGTGAAAATACAACAGCAATCTGAGTCAGCTCACCAGGCATCTACCAGTCAGACTGCTCCACCTGAGGGCGGTCAATACCTGGCACTTGGACAGCGGATGTTCCAAGCATATGACCGGATGTAAGTCCCCATTCCAGTCCAAGCTGATCAACCTCTTCCTCAAGCTGATCATGTTGGACCATCTAATCTGAATCAGTCCATTGTCCCAGTTAACAGATGGACAAAAAGTCATCCAATTAACCAAATCATTGGTGATCCTCTCTCTGGTGTTAAAACAAGAAGAAAGGCAACAGGAAATTTTTGCATGTTTGTCAATTTTGTAAGCAAGGTGGAACCAACTGAGGTTAATGAAGCACTGGCAGATCCTTCTTGGGTAAATGCAATGCAAGATGAGTTAACACAGTTTGAAAGAAACAAGGTTTGGGAACTTGTTCCAAGACCTCATCACAAGACTGTGATTGGAACCAAGTGGGTCTACAGAAACAAAATGGATGAAAGGGGAGTTATGACCAGAAATAAAGCAAGATTGGTAGCTCTTGGTTACAGACAAGAGGATGGAATTGATTATGATGAGACTTTTGCACCAGTGGCAAGATTAGAGGCAATCAGAATGTTCTTGGCCTTATCTGCTCACAAAGGTTTCAAAGTCTACCAAATGGATGTGAAGAGTGCATTTCTTAATGGAAAATTGGAAGAAGAAGTCTATGTTGAACAGCTTCCTGGTTTTGAAAATTCAAAGTTTCCTGACCATGTGTTCAAGCTTGACAAGGCTCTCTATGGGTTAAAGCAAGCTCCAAGGGCATGGTATGACACTTTGTCTAAATTCTTATTGGCTAACAACTTCAAAAGAGGTAATGTTGACAAGACTTTGTTTGTGAGAAAGTATAATGGTGATATCCTACTTGTACAAATTTATGTAGATGATATAATATTTGGGTCTAGCAGTGAAAGACTTTGCAAAAAGTTTTCTGAATTAATGTCTAAAAAGTATGAAATGAGCATGAAGGGAGAACTAAACTATTTTCTGGGTTTACAAGTTAAACAGACTAAAAATGGAATTTTTATAAACCAAGGAAAATATGTTAAAGATCTCTTAAACAAATTTGGTTTTAGTGATTGCTCACCTATGAAAACTCCTATGGGAACTGGTGATAAGCTGGATGAAGATAAGAATGGGAAATCTGTTGACACCATAGCTTATAGGGGTATGATAGGATCATTACTTTACTTGACTGCTAGTAGACCAGATATTATGTTTGATACATGTCTTTGTGCAAGATATCAAGCTATTCCTAAGGAATCTCATCTTAAGGCTGTGAAAAGAATCTTTAGATACCTTAAAGGTAGTCCCAATCTGGGCCTTTGGTATCCCAAAGACTCAGGATTTGATCTAATTGGCTATTCAGATTCTGACTTTGCAGGCTGTAAGATTGACAGAAAAAGTACTTCAGGTGCTTGTCAATTGCTTGGCAATAGACTTGTAAGCTGGTCCAGCAAGAAGCAGCATTCAGTTTCTATATCCACTGCAGAAGCTGAATATGTTGCTGCAGGAAGTTGTTGCTCTCAAATTCTTTGGATGCAATATCAGCTTCAAGACTATGGTGTCACTGCATCAAAAACTCCAATCTTTTGTGACAGTACCAGTGCCATAGCAATTTCAAACAATCCTGTACTTCATCAAGGACCAAGCACATTGATATAAGATATCATTTCATCGGGGATCATGTAATGAAAGAAGATGTTGAACTCCACTTCATTCCAACAGATAATCAGCTTGCTGACTTGTTCACAAAGCCATTGGATGAATCAAGGTTCAACTATCTCATAAGTAAGCTAGGTATGCTTAATTTGTAAAATGTAGTGAGCTAAGTAATAACAAATTTGACCCCTTAGAGTTATTCTAAATTTTTGAGGGTAAGTTGTGTCTAACCCAGACTACCCTTTCATACTTGGTGCATTTCCAAGTAAAAGAGGGTAAGCTGAGTTTGACACAGATTCGTGGTTATTTTTGTTATTAAATATCTCAGTGCGTTTTATTACTTTCATTATTTTATTTAAGCTTACTTGTTGATCCTATTGGAGTGTAACACGTGTAGTGGTAACAGCCGGTTACTGAAAAAGTACCTCCACTACTTGTTCATCCTCCAATCATAATCTTTCTCTCTCCAACTTTTTCAAACGGGATATTTTGAATCTTGTATATAATATCAATTTAACCTAAATCCCAAATCACTTGTTCATATTTTCTCAAATCAATTTTTTTTCTCTCAAATCTGATTACTGTTTTATTATTGTATTTAAATTTCTTCTTATAAAAATTGTTTTCAAATGGCATCATCATCTGTTTCTCTTCATACTAATGATTCTAAATCTAGTTCTTCATCTGAAGCTGAAAGTCTATACCCAGCTCCAATAAGCGCTAATAAGCTTTCACCTTATGTGGTGGGAAGTAATGTAGTAGTGGTTCCGGCTGATCTTGATACTGGTAAAATCAAGATTGGCAGTCTGGTTCATGCCAATATTCATCCTCCTTCATGGGCAAAAGGATATGATGAGATTGTGCTTTCTTATGGTATCATCCATTCGGCAAGGTGATGATTGAGAAGCCAGACTGGGTGTTTCAAGATCTCCTTTACGAATTTTGGGCGAGCTGTTTTGTGGGACAGAACAAGAAAGGAGATGCTGCAATCTATGGCACAATCCACAATGGTAAGAAAAAGGTATATATTTCTTATGAGAGGATTAGGTCTGCATTTGAGCTGTCTTATATGCCTGAAAATGATTATGAAAATGTTGTGTCTCATACTGAAGCCAAAAATATTTTACAAGAAGTTGGATATACTGGTCCATTGGCTTCAGTGGTTAAAATGAAATATTTAACTAGCATTTGGAACTATTTACTGAGCACAATTTCTAAAACTTTACAAGTAAAGGTAGGCATCTTTGATCAACCTAATGTTTTAGAATTGCAGATTTTTCATGCAATGGTCACTATGACCTGAATAGATTTTGTTGGCTTAATTTTTAAGGACTTAGTTGATCGTGTTCATAAGAAGAGCCTTACCATACCTTATGGTAGGATTCTTGCTCTCATCATTGAAGCAATACTTGACAATGATTACAGTCTGGCAACTGGTCAGACTGTGGAATGCAAGTCTATCAACAATAACATTTTCAATAGTCCCAAGGTATCTGTGCAGGGTCTGACCCGAGCAATGTAGATCTACCTTGATTTTTGCAGGCAAAGAGAAAGGGAACAAGAAGCACTTAAGGAAGCTGTCCCTTCTTCGACGCGATCTGAGTCTGACACTCAATCTGCCAATCAGGGGACCCAGGTACACATGCTTCTGAACCCTCAAACTCTTCTCAATCTATTCAATCTTCTTCTCCTTCAAAAGAGGGTGAAGGGTTGGCCAAAACATCAGCCACCCTAGCCACACCCTCATCCACTCATTCAAAATCCGCATCTAAAAGACCAATTGTTGAGGACTTAGTACCTCACAAGGCTAAAAAGAAAAGAACGCAAAGGAAATCTGTGTCAGCTTCTGGGGTTGATATTGCATCATCCAATTTTGAGATTCCCCAAGGTGCAGTGGAAGCTAAGGAACGTTCCAAAGCTGTCCCTGCCACCCAAGCTGACAAGCCGAAATTGCCACACCCATCTGCACTCTCCCAAAAGAGTGTAGATGAGTTAAAGGGAACACCTACTGCTACCCAACCCTCCAAACAGGGTGAAGGTATTGAAAGAAAGACCTCATCCCAAGGTCATACTGTGTCTGCACCTAAATCGCCATCATCAGCCTCCCAAAAGGTTGATGATATCATTAAAGGGATAACAGAGGATCTAGCCCAGATCCAAAATGAGTCAGAGTCTATGCACATCATTTCTGAGATGGTCAGCCAAAGGAGAGAAGTATCGAACGCATTGGTGACACTGCTTCTCCTCCCCAAGCTGATCAGACTCCTTCTCTCTTACACTCTGAGTCTGCACAGGCTGTCAATGCCCCTTCTATGTCACAAGGAGGGGTACATGCCTCAATTCTCCCTAAGATACTTTGGTGCAACAACACACCTCTGTTGAAGGGCAATCAAATACACAAGACATTACACCTGCAAAGTCTGTGTCTGCATCTGTCCTTGGACAAAGGGATTATGTAGGTTACATGGCTGACTTTAAGGCAGTTATGTCAGCCCCTTGTGCAGCAAAGGGAACCATTGATGGTCCTCACGATGTCAATGAGAATATGATCACTATCTCCAGAAGTGATTCTTCATTCGATGATGAGTCTGCCCATCCATCCTCAAGGGATGCTCTGATGGAAGATGCCAGTGGAGGAGTTGATCAAAATCAAGATCAACACATTCCCACTGGCCCTCAGCCTGAACCAAACGTTAATCTTTCTCAGGCTGACCAACTCATCATCATTTCTGACAAATCTACTCATGAGACTCACTCTCATGAGCAAATTCACCAAAACTCCTTAAGCCTCCACCCCCTTCTATATAAGCCCAATGACCCTGATATTAAGGATTGCAGGCTGCTCTTTCCAGAGTCAGTGGCTTTTAAGCCAACTGCAAGTTCTTCCCAAGCTGCCACTATCTCATTTTCAGATGTGGTGGGTCAGCTCACTGAGTTCATTTCAACCTCTAAGGTTGAGAGCTTACAGCTGACCAAATGCTTGGAAAAGATCCAAAAGGATCAGGAATTGACGGACAAGAAGGTGGATAAGCTGAGTCATGATCAGATTGCATTGAAAGAAAGTGTGATAAAAGCAGTTGATTTGATGCAGCAGAACCAGAGCAAGCTGACAGAGTCTCTTGATGGTCTTACAAAGGCAATCAATGAAGAGAAGGAAAGAAACAATAGTACTCTGAGTCAGATTGAGAATGCAGCAACCAAGTTTACAAGGGAAGTCACCATAGAACTTCGATCTGCAAACAAGTCACAAGCAGATTTCAAGAATGATCTGATTGAAGTTTCTAAGGGTGTTAAATCTAAAATTGGACTCCTCCATGAGGATTATGTTGAGCTAAGAAGAGTCTGATGTCTCACTAATATCAAGATTGACTTGATCAACCAGGATCTTAAAGGCCTCTTTCCCACTCCAGTGAGCTCTTTCCCTGCTGATGATGACAAAAAGGGGGCGAAGAATGCTACTAAGAAAAAGAGTGCTATGAGTGATGCTGAAATGGAGCTAGAAAGAGAAAGACAACAAGCTCAGGTTGACAAGGAAATTAAAGAATATTTTGATAAACTAAAAGAAAGACAGAATAAGGCCAGAGCTGAGGAGGCAGCCAATGATAGAAGAATGGTTGTGCATGGTTCTAGGGTGGAAGGTGAGAAGGAAACTGTAGAAGAGATAAAAATACCAGAATCTGAGTCTGGTGGTGAAAATGATGGAAAAATGAATGAAGAGGCTGAAAAGGAGAGTGATACAACTAAGGGGGAGACTGTTGATGTTGAAATGGGAGATATAAGGAAGGATGTTGGAGTTGAAAAAGTTAAGAAAGCTGAAAAGAAAAGGAAATCCTCCCAAGCTGTTCCTGTACAAGCTGTGCCATCGCAAGCTGACCCAGCTCCCAAAGAACAGATTGCTGAATCTTCTTCAAGTGAAGACACATCCACTCTGTCCCAGTTCATGCTCAAGAAAAGGACAACAAAAGGTGGGTCAAGTGGTGTGAAGATCTTAACTGACAAAGAAAAAGATTGGGAGCTTGCAATTGAAAAAGCTCCACAGCTTGGGGTAACAGTTGAGGTGGCATACAAAATGATCAAGGAGGACAGATTACAGAGAGAGAGGATGGCTGCTATTGAATCTGATCCTGAAGTTTCCAAGGTTCTTCAAGAGACATTGAATAAGAAGATGAAGAAGACCTTGCAGCTATTGGATCCAAGAAGAAAGATGCGGGCAAAGGCAAAAGCAAGAAAGTGGTGGTTCACACTAAACCATCACAGAAAGTGAAAGATGTGGAGAAAAGTGTTAAAGCCCATGATTGGTGGGAGGCTCTGGAGAAAAGAAAGGTGACTGAAAATATTAGTTATAGAAGGCATCCAGAGCCAATCATCCAAGTCCTACTCAAAAGAAGAAAAGGAAAGAACATTCCCAGCATCAGGTTTACTAGAAAAGGATATGAAACAAGCTGGGAAACCCATGATCTTGACAAACTGTTTGAACTAGGATACACTGAGTGGGTGGAGTTACATAATATCATAACTGGTATATCTGGAATCCACAAAGAGACAGTCTTGGAAGCCATTGAAAAGAAGTTGGCTGTAATTGTGAAATACAAGATTGATATCACTGGCCTTCCAAGACCAAAAGCATATGATATGGATCATGAAGATGAGTCAGCTGAGCCACTAAAGAAGAAAAGAAGAAGGTTTGAAAGGATTAATGCTCCTGGAGGTGATCATACAGTTTTTCTCAAAAACTTGTCTCCTTCAGAGTTGCTTGCACAATTATCTTCTGGTGCTGTTGACAAGATTCAGAATAATCTTAATCTGTCTCTACCTGCTGGTGTTGAAAATGCAAGATGTGGGATGTTCATCACTGAACCTGAACATGGGATGTATTTTGTGGATGCAAGAGGGAAATTGGTTTTCCAAAGGACTGCTGAACTACAACAGGTACCAGCTATGCACTTTTTTACCTTATACAGATTCTGCAGAAATTTTAGTGAAGAAGGTAATGGGTATGAGCAGTTCCTTATTGATTAAGGTTTAGATAGGCAGTTAGATGTGAAAGTTGCCCCATCATTTGAAGTTAAGCAAGAAGCTATAGAAATGCTTGGAGAATAGTTATATCATGTAATATCTTTACTTTATTCTCTATATATGCAAAAACAGTTGTACAAATCTAGTTTCTTTGTTAAAACTTCATTTCAGTTCAAAAGAACCCAAAAGATTCAAAGGGTCACAATCTGTTAGTCTCATTTTACTTTGATTCTTTGTAAGCTGATAGTTAGAAGTGTAGTTGGGTTTTGTCATCATCAAATAGGGGGAGATTGTTGAGTCCCAATGTTAATTGTAAATTTAATCATGACAAATCTGACCTATAAACACTTAGTAATCTTTTGGTTCTTGTAATCTGATCTGGGTCAGACTAAGCTGACACAGCTTGCGATCTGTAACTGACCCAGATCATGCTTCATACTTTGTAATTGTAAAATCTTATGGAAGCAAGTGTTATTCAAGATGCATCAACAATGTGTTAGCATTCAGTCCAAGTCGAAGAGGAGGATTGAAGATAGAAGACCAAGCTGTTAGTGGAAGACAGCTTGGGATTAGCAGTCAGCTTGGAAACACTTAGGCAGATTGGTGCTTTGACAAACGGCCCAATCTGTGTCTGACAATCAAGTGAAGATAACAACCTGGATTGAAGATAAAGACAAATGACGTGACTAGGAAGAATCCTAGGATCCAGGTTGGTGGTTGGTTTTACATATGCGTGTCCATACTCTTATTGGTTGATGAAGAACGTGCGTCAGTACGTGGGGGACCACAAGTACTATGAAAGGCACGATTGATTATTCCTTTATCATCCACTGAATGAAGAATACGTGGCTGCAACGGACACCAAGTGAAGGAGCGCTTTCGCCTATAAAAGCCTCATTCATGGATTGCATATGTGTGGCATTTCCTGAGAATCATTCTTCACACAAGTTTCTCTGCTCTTATACACAGCTTAGTCTGTACGAGATCAGCTTGGGCTGATTCTCTTGAGCTAGAACTTATTGATTGTAGTTTGTCATTTCAGAGGTTGTTTAGATATCTATAGGCTATCTTTATTCCGCAACAACCTTGTAATTCTTTGTAAGCTGATAGTTAGAAGTGTAGTTGGGTTTTGTCATCATCAAATAGGGGGAGATTGTTGAGTCCCAATGTTAATTGTAAATTTAATCATGACAAATCTGACCTATAAACACTTAGTAATCTTTTGGTTCTTGTAATCTGATCTGGGTCAGACTAAGCTGACACAGCTTGCGATCTGTAACTGACCCAGATCATGCTTCATACTTTGTAATTGTAAAATCTTATGGAAGCAAGTGTTATTCAAGATGCATCAACAATGTGTTAGCATTCAGTCCAAGTCGAAGAGGAGGATTGAAGATAGAAGACCAAGCTGTTAGTGGAAGACAGCTTGGGATTAGCAGTCAGCTTGGAAACACTTAGGCAGATTGGTGCTTTGACAAACGGCCCAATCTGTGTCTGACAATCAAGTGAAGATAACAACCTGGATTGAAGATAAAGACAAATGACGTGACTAGGAAGAATCCTAGGATCCAGGTTGGTGGTTGGTTTTACATATGCGTGTCCATACTCTTATTGGTTGATGAAGAACGTGCGTCAGTACGTGGGGGACCACAAGTACTATGAAAGGCACGATTGATTATTCCTTTATCATCCACTGAATGAAGAATACGTGGCTGCAACGGACACCAAGTGAAGGAGCGCTTTCGCCTATAAAAGCCTCATTCATGGATTGCATATGTGTGGCATTTCCTGAGAATCATTCTTCACACAAGTTTCTCTGCTCTTATACACAGCTTAGTCTGTACGAGATCAGCTTGGGCTGATTCTCTTGAGCTAGAACTTATTGATTGTAGTTTGTCATTTCAGAGGTTGTTTAGATATCTATAGGCTATCTTTATTCCGCAACAACCTTGTAATTCTTTGTATAGATTATTTCTTAATAAAGGATTACTTTGAAAACCACAATCTGTGTTCAAGAATGTCTTTATTTCTTTACTGCTTTACTGTTTTAATGATTCCTGCTCTTTACTTACTTGCTTAATATATATAAATTGAATCTTAAAACGTTTTTATTTAAAAGTTTGTAAAGATTAAGGAAAGTTGTATTCACCCCCCCCCCTCTACAACTGTTCTGTGTACAATATACTTTGGTATATTGATACACCTTGGGACGTATCAGTGACCAAGTCTGACTATAGACCAAGATATCATCAAAGAAAACCAAAGTGAATTTCCTCAATAATGGTCTGAATACTTCATTCATCAAAGATTGGAAGGTGGCTGGAGCATTGGTTAGACCAAATGGCAGAACCAAAAACTCAAAATGTCCAGCATGAGTTTTAAATGCAGTCTTATAGATGTCAGGCTCAAACATTCTGATTTGATGGTATCCAGACCTCAAATCGAACTTAGAAAAAATGGCAGCTCCTTGCAACTCATCTAAAAGCTCCTCAATCAATGGAATGGGATATACATCCTTAATGGTGGCTGCATTCAAACTTCTATAATCAATGCACATCCTCCATGTGCCATCCTTCTTCTTCACCAATACAACTGGAGCAGCAAATGGGCTGTTGCTGTGTCTTATAACTCCAGTGTCAAACTTTCTATCACATCTTTCTGAGTTTTTGGATACCTATATGGCTTAAGGTTGAGGTTAACCTTTTCATCTTTGAGAGGAATTTTATGGTCACAATTCCTCTGTGGAGGTAATCCCTTTGGCACTTGAAAAATATCATCACATTTAGCCAATAATCCCTCTAAATACTCATCAGTCTAACATTCCTTAAGCACTGGTTGACACATGCTATTATCACCATTAGGCTCTGTCAAAGCTAATAATTCAGCTTGTACCATTCCATTATTACTTAAAATGATATTCATCTTCTCCATTGAGCACAAACTAACTCCTTGTTTACCCACTCCTTTCAATTCAAACTGCTTATTTCCCAAGCTAAATTTCATAGTTAAATTCTTAAAATTCCACACTATATCATTAAGAGTAGCCAGCCATTGCACTCCCAAAACTATATCATAATTTTTCAATTCTAACAGCAACATATCTGCACTAAACCATTCTCCCTGCATCATCCATTCAAAAGCTCTACACATATCTACACTGGCCATATCATTTCCATTGGCTACAGACACCTTAACATGTGGAATTTGCAGCAATGCACACTTAATTTTCACTGACAGTGCCTTATTCATGAAACTATGTGTGCTACCACTGTCTACCAAAATGTGTAAATTCCTAGTGACAATGGTTCCAACCACTTGAATTGTAGAGTAAGAATGAATACCTAAAATTGCATTTAGTGATATATGAGGCTCTCCTTGTATCATCACAGTTTGTTCAGGCTTACTCACTACAATGTCCCTACACTCCACATTCTCCTGAACCTGTATCTCATCCTCTAAACCTTCCTCAACTTCAATTAAAAAGAACTGTTTCTTTCCTTTACAAACCTTAATATGTCCAGGCACAAACTTCTCATTACAATAAAAGCATTCTCCCTTAGACCTCTTATCTTCTAAGTGCTTATTAGTCATTTTTGCAGGAATTAAAGCATTAGAGGGCACTGAATTCACAGGTGTGGCTAACAGAGGTTGTTTTGAAGAATTACTTAATTGAGATACTGTCCTACTTCCTCCTCCTTTGTAACCATAACCACTATTAACTCCAGATGTCTTTCCTAAGGATTTATTACTTTCATTCTGCATTTTTGCTAAAATATAAGTCTCCCTAAGTGTTTTTGGCTTAAACATTCTAACAGGACATTTAATTTCAGGTTTCAATCCTTCTATAAAGCAACTAACATTGTGATCTTTTGGAAGACTAACCTTAGTGAGTAATGAGTCAAATGCATCACAATAATCCTCCAGCTCCCCTGTTTGAGTGAGAGCCTTCAAAGAAGCCATAGGATCTTCCATCTGTGTAGTGGAGAACCTAGCAGTGATAGATCTAGCATAATCAGTCCACAAAATAGCTTCCATAGCCTTTCCAATGGTTCTCATGTATCCTAGATGCCATGAGAGTGCTCTGCCATCCATATGCACCGCGACGTATCTCACCTTACTAGTTTCCAGTGTTTCATCAATGGAGGAAAAGTGATCACACTTGTAGAGCCATGAATCAACATCATCGCCATTGAATTGTGGAAGAGCTAGATCGCTCTCCGTCGTTACGCGCCGTCGTTATCTGCCGTTGATTCTTCAGTAGGTCAACCTTCTTCATCAGTTCTTCAATCGTAGCTCGCATTGATAACGAAGAACTGATTTGAGATGCTAAATCCTTTTGAGCTTGTGCGAATTCCTTTTGTAACTTCTCATAATCCTGATTACGTGTTTCTGGTGCCATTGATTTTAAGTAGAAGAGAATCAATTAGTTCGCCGGAAACCTAATCGGAAAAATGATCGGAAGTGACGATCGGAAAACAAACGGTTATCGGAAACGCTCCAGATCGGAGGCTCTGATACCAAAATGATATGAAGAATTTAGTGAGAGAGAAGAGAATTTTTATCAATCATCAATTATGATTGTATTTCACTAGAATTTGAGTATTTTTACAAAGATATTAAGCCTTTGACTGATTTTGACTTAATAATCGTCTCCAACGGCTAACACCAAACATTCAAACTAATTGACACAAACACCCCCTGACTTATTTGTATTTTACTTATCTGACTCAAACTAAAAGAAAACAATATTAAAACTAATATATTCGTAACAATCAGATTCTGGATTGACTGCTGGATCGGATCAGAGCCACTGTGCAATATTTTCCCAGAACTCTTCAACCTTGAAAAAAGAAAGGGATGCCTCATCAAAGATCGCTACACACCCCAAGGCTCCTCTTCTCATTGGACATGGGAATGGACTTCCCCTCCCTCATCCACAACCGAGCTATACCAGTTTCAAGAACTCCTTTCAAGAATCTACCATGTGAAGCTTTCAACCAATCAAGACACTTGGGCATGGAGTCGAGATTCAACTGGGACTTTCTCCGTCAAATCAATGAGAAAGTGTATGATCAGTACCTTCATCGGCCCAAAACACTGGGTTTTTCCATGGAATCGCTTAGCCCCACTAAAGACTAATATCCTTGGCTGGAGACTTGAGCAAAATCGACTTCCCACCCGTGATCTACTTGTCAAAAGAAACGTACCAGTGACTTCTCCAATCTGTGTATTATGCAACAACTATGAAGAAACCGCTGATCACCTGTTCTTGCACTGTAATTTCGCATGCACACTTTGGTTAAACCTCGTCTCATGGTGCAAGCTACCGTTAACCAAACCCTCCAATGTAAAGGAACTCTTCGCAATCCACCAAGACATCCCAGTCACTTCTGGCTCCTCCAAGCTTCTCAATCTCATCATCCAAACCTACTGCTGGGTCATTTGGAATACCCGAAACGACTCTATCTTCAACAACAAAGCCCCGTCGATCAGTTTTGCAGTCAAAGAGCTTAAAACCTCAAGCTTCTTGTGGCTCTCGAATAGATCAAAGAAGTCCCAAATTACCTAGATGAATTGGAGCAACTTCTCGGTGTAATCTTATTTCCATGTACTTGTATTGATTTCAACTCAACTTTTGTAATTGTCCTAGCATCTTGCTAGCTCTTTTGAAATCAATAATAATGATGAATGTTCAAAACAAAAATTCCATATTTGCTCTTAACAAAAAATAATTAAATCAATTATGCGTATTAGTTTCAAATACAAAATAATGTTTCCGATAAAATTCTAATTATCACAAATCATTAAATTGATCATTTAACAGAATTATATATTTTCTAATAATCACAAATTATTAAATTGAATTTAACAGAATTATAATTCTAATTATCACAAATCATTAAATTGATCATTTAACAGAATTATATATTTTCTAATAATCACAAATATTAAATGATTTCCGATATAATATTTCTAATAATCACAAATCATTAAATTGATCATTTAACAGAATTAAAATTCTAATTATCACAAATCATTAAATTGATCATTTAACAGAATTATATATTTTCTAATAATCACAAATTATTAAATTGAAAAAAGAAAAAAATACAATATTATCGAAGCTGGCGAGTAAGACATTCAAAGGAGGTGTGACCATAGCTATACCTTCCCATTCACACAAAAATCAACCATTAAAAAGAATCCCCAAAGCCCATGCTAGTTTATGAACATACGCATTAATGTTAAGGTGTGACCGTGTGACCATGGTTATCGACAAAAATCAACCATAAGTTTTTGTGTGGCTAAATCGCTAATAGAAAATCTCTAAGAAACACAATGTTTAGGGATTCCATAACATCTATTGTATTTAGACTAATTTATATATGTTCCAAGAAGTAGATCAAAACATGTGTTACGTAAACCGGCATTATCATTCCATTTGCCTTAATCATTGTGTTCGGATAATGCAATAATAATTATAGACTACTACTCAAAAATTTACAAAACCGAGTGACTAGTGTTTAGAATTACTATTCTATAACATGTTAGCCTTCAACAGATGGTATCATACTATTATATGCTTGCTTGCTTCCTTCTCACTTTTTCATAAAAAATAAGTGACAGTAGATTGGATATGGAAGCAAGCAGTCCACTTTAGACCCCATGGATAACTCTTTTACCGTGTATATATCAATCTTGCCGGCTTGTATATATTTGTGTGTAAATCTTGTTAACATACATGGTGAGGATGTTTACATTTGCTTCCACGTTGGTTGAACATTGAAGATGGATCACACGCCATTTTTTGAGTAAAACATCACCTTCTTCCGGTTTGCTTATTTTTGATCCTCCACCTGTCTGCTTTTCCACACAATCGGGGATACCAGCATCCACACTACCAATGGAAAAAGGTTAACAGATGCAAAAAGTAACGTTAATTGTTAAAAATCGCTCATTTTCAGCGTTGTATGGAACAAATGCTTACAGTAGACACAGACTGCGAGCCACTCGTTTACTATTCTGACCCAAGTACTCGTCCACCCAACATCAATCGTCCACCTGAGAAGCCGGTATTTCAGTAATAAGGTAACATTTATACTAACTTGCTTTCATAGAAAATATTTTTTTAGGATGACTTACTTCTTCATGGTGTGATTAGAATTCCAACCAATTAGTAGCATTGCAAAGTACATAACTCCAGTGGCAAAAACGAAATGGAAGAATCCAAAACCATAAGGAACATCGTCTTCTTCTTGTTTCTCATCCTTCCGGAACTGCATATATAATTCTTAGATGCAAAAAAATAAAGTCTAACGACCTACTGACATGATGTTAAAATAAGGGCTAAATTTACCTGAAAACATTTAGAGTCGATGCCCGTTGAAAATGTGGCAATCACCATGGCTATCAGTGCAATAATAAAGCTCTGTAACAATAATACGTGTATCATTAATAATTAACTCTTTTGAAGACTTCATTAATTTAGAGAAACCATATATTCGTATGTAATTCCAAGCAGGACTTAAGTGATTGCTTCATGAAATATATGCAATCAAGGTTAGATGTCTTCTAAAGTTTCTTGAAATGTTGCAATGTACATGAGTAGTTAGAGAAAATTTATCATAAGTGAAAAGCTTACTATGATAGTTAGCCAGTCTCTCGAGGCTTCAGAATATCTGACACATTTTTCGTCATATGGTTCACTGTAGGCACACCAACATATGGTTAAGTTTGAAGCATGATGGTGTAAAAGAAGGTCTAATAGTAGATGTGTCAAAATGGGCAGGCAAGGAAATGGGTCAAAACGGCCAAAGTACGAATTGAGTTGGATGGCCTATATGCCTTTTCTCCAAGATATTTAAGATTTGTAACAGTAGTAGTTACTCTCTTAAAATGATTACATAATTAATATTATTTTTTCAAAATTACTTTAGTTGCTTGAATTAGCTGATTTTGAAGGTACAATGCAGTTAGCTCGTTTGACCCGTTAGAGATTAAACATGCCCCACATCTACTCTTTCATAAGTAAATGGGTTGAAATTGCCAGTAGTTAATAGTGAAAACGGTACCTTCTAATGGCTGACCAACATAGGAACACCACATACAGCCCCATAAAACCTGGAGTCAAGAAGCCGGCGCTAACCTGTTTCAAAAAAATATGATTAACTTCACAATAATGTAATTCAAATATATGTTGGAGAAATTTTGACAGTTGAACATTTACACTTACTTTCGGGTGAAGAGAGACACTAGTCATAAGTTGTAGGAGTACAAGTGTCCACGTAATAAAGGAAATGTTGAGCAAGCAAGTCGGTTGTGGCGTGTACCAAATGTACATCAATATGATCCCCAATATGCACACAACATATGCAGTAGTTGCAAGCAGCATGAAATGGATACGGCTAGAGCAAAAGACCGTCACAATAATCATGAGTACTTTGAATTTTTCTGTAAGTATTCCTTATTTAGGAGTAAAAGGCATTTACCATCTTTCAGCGTATTTTTCTGATAAACAACAATCATTCAACCAAGTAATGAAGCTGATTATACTGATTAGCTGAATTAGCAAAAAGACCCTGCAATATGTCATAAACATGTTGGTTAAGAATTTTTTTTCAAGCAGGTTCCAAATGAAGATATAGGTTTGAAAGATTTAAAAGTACCCTGCTCCAAAATGTGCAATCTCACCTGCCAAGGAATTAGAATGTATCAGTATAAAATGAAACAAGTGCGATGAAAGATTATCTTACAATTTATACTAACCATATATCAGAATAATCTCTCTAGGAAGAAAGAAAGGCAGCGCGAGCAGAGAGATCAATAGGGAGATCTTGGCTGACCACCAACCCGAATGCCATAATTCTTTTCGTCCGTACAACTTTGAGGTACCACTAGTTGAAAGAAACATTATGAAAAAGAACATCTAGCATAAAATTAAGGTTTCAAACTTCATGTCTTATTTGTGTGATTGTGTCTATATATGATTTCTTGCATACGTTTAAATTTAAAAGTTAAAAATTTATTTTATAGAAAAGGATACAAAACATCCCAAGCTAACTCTCAAAACTCCTTCCGAGCCTAAACAGTCTTTACCTCCTTTACAACTTTTCAATCCTGCAATGAACAACACAAGTTTACGAGAATTTTTATCAACTCGGAACTATCTTCCATGGATCTTAAACTTTTATTGATGGTGTGTTGCATTAGCATTAATCCAGAAATATTTTTTTAAAAATTAAAAATAACAAACTGCAAAATGAGGAAATCTTACTACTCATTTCTGTCGATGCATTGGGGCCATAGTCGCGTACAGCCCACGCAAGCAAGTTTGCCAATAGAAACATCACACTATATACATATCTAGCCATCCATGGGTTACTCCCATAACGAAACTGAGCCCACCAAGGACCCTCCAAGAGCTTGGCGTACCGAACAGTGCTACTGTTAGTTTCATCCAACCCCGCTTCAAGTTTTGAGATCGACGTCGACATTATGTTAAATTTTCCACAGAGAGAGCTAGTGGAAGTTATTCCACCAGCTCTCTTATCATCTGCAATATGTAAATTTGTTAAATAATATGTATATAGTTGAATGAAAGGTACTCAAAGCTCACAAATAACTAAAATAATGGAGTTATGCAACTTGGAAATTCAAAATGTGAATCATCAGATCATGGTTTTCTTTCTCAACATGCACATGGCAAAGGAATTATATACATGTTGATATATGGAATCAAAATGTACTTTGTGCACTTATAATTCCTGTAACAATATTAATGTGCTACCAAAAACCTGAACAAACCATGAGGTAAATAATTGTATCATTATATATAGTAGCATAACTCCAAAGAGACATCTGTTACTTTCTTTCAATGTTCTCTGACTCTTTCATATAGGACTATAAAGATGGAACTGCTTAGTTGGTTGCATTCTAACATACAAAAATAAGAATATGAAAAAGTTTTAGAGGTATCCTAGGTTTAATGAGCGAACATCTTTCGGCTTTTTAGCCTAGCAGCGATATCAGTTGTCACTTGTAACGTCAAGGTTGGGTGTTGAATCCTTGTCGTAGTCGTATTTCAGTTTATTAGTTAGTGTTAAAATAAATAAACACCTAAATGAGTATGTAACATTTTTTGGACACATGGGTTTGTCACCATTTCATTAATGGTTGTGGTTCCATTAGATCGGTGACTATTACTGTATTAATTTAACCATGGCTAAGCTATAAAGTCAAAACTGATCCACATGACCTCTGGCGTGATTTTCAACACGATATAAAATTAGTACTGTACTATTTCAAGATTTCAAACTATTTTTTTTTTTTAGTAGTAAAGGAGTATGTCAGATTATGTTTTTGATGCAACCATACATCACATACACCTCTTTTCTTTTATAGCTAGATCAATAATGAGAGCAAATTTATTCATCCAACTAATTTTGTTTTTGGAAAAAAAAAAGTAATCAGGTAACTTTAAGGACAGAGTTAAACATATTTGTTTTCTTTTTAGCTAAATTAACTATAGAGTTTAGCGGCAAAGATTCATGTTTTGGGTTTTACTGAATTTTTTTTTTAAAGGCATAGCGGATAAATGCCTACATGGTAAAGAAGTGGAACTACATGTGTTAGTCAAAAAGCTAATATATTTTACAGTTATTACTAAGGGAAAATCGAATATACAGTTGACTGCAAAGTTAATAGATGCAGTCACACACACATATCATATAAATGATTGATATATTACAAAAATGCCCCCCTGATTTTCAAGGTAACTTCATCAAAAAATGATGCAGTTAACTGCATCCAAGCTAAGCCCTATTACTAATATGATTTTCTAAATATTTTGTTAATATGAAAATTTTGTAACAAAATTTAATACTGTAAATAGACGTAGTGTGGAACAAAGGGGACAAATAGTTTAAGTCAACTATGAATAGTCAACAAAGCAACTAGTGTGTGCCTGTGTGGTTTCCCACTTAATCTGGAAATTTAGAACATGATGATGGTTTGGTCACTTGATGTATCAATAACCTTATATGTAGGTGTGCTACATCTATATATGTCTAAATTTGCAGAGACAACTATTAGTAAAGGAGTATGTCAGATTATGTTTTTGATGCAACCATACATCACATACACCTCTTTTCTTTTATAGCTAGATCAATAATGAGAGCAAATTTATTCATCCAACTAATTTTGTTTTTGGAAAAAAAAAAGTAATCAGGTAACTTTAAGGACAGAGATAAACATATTTGTTTTCTTTTTAGCTAAATTAACTATAGAGTTTAGCGGCAAAGATTCATGTTTTGGGTTTTACTGAATTTTTTTTTTAAAGGCATAGCGGATAAATGCCTACATGGTAAAGAAGTGGAACTACATGTGTTAGTCAAAAAGCTAATATATTTTACAGTTATTACTAAGGGAAAATCGAATATACAGTTGACTGCAAAGTTAATAGATGCAGTCACACACACATATCATATAAATGATTGATATATTACAAAAATGCCCCCCTGATTTTCAAGGTAACTTCATCAAAAAATGATGCAGTTAACTGCATCCAAGCTAAGCCCTATTACTAATATGATTTTCTAAATATTTTGTTAATATGAAAATTTTGTAACAAAATTTAATACTGTAAATAGACGTAGTGTGGAACAAAGGGGACAAATAGTTTAAGTCAACTATGAATAGTCAACAAAGCAACTAGTGTGTGCCTGTGTGGTTTCCCACTTAATCTGGAAATTTAGAACATGATGATGGTTTGGTCACTTGATGTATCAATAACCTTATATGTAGGTGTGCTACATCTATATATGTCTAAATTTGCAGAGACAACTATTAGTAAAGGAGTATGTCAGATTATGTTTTTGATGCAACCATACATCACATACACCTCTTTTCTTTTATAGCTAGATCAATAATGAGAGCAAATTTATTCATCCAACTAATTTTGTTTTTGGAAAAAAAAAAGTAATCAGGTAACTTTAAGGACAGAGATAAACATATTTGTTTTCTTTTTAGCTAAATTAACTATAGAGTTTAGCAGCAAAGATTCTTGTTTGAGTTTTACTGAATTTTTTTTTGAAAGGCAGAGCGGATAAATGGCTAACACCCCCAACTTTGATACGCCCACTCTGGGTTCCAATCCTGGCAATGTCCTAAAGGGTTTGCTTTCTCATGTGTAGATGGGTATAGCATTGCTAAGGCCCCCTCACCACATTTACATATGACAAGATTTGAACCCATGACCCCCTAAGAAGAAACCACAAAGTGGAAAACTCCCTAACCACTAGGCTATCACCCTAATGGCCGGGTTTGAACCCATGACCCCCTAAGAAGAAACCACAAAGTGGAAAACTCCCTAACCACTAGGCTATCACCCTAATGGCCGGGTTTGAACCCATGACCCCCTAAGAAGAAACCACAAAGTGGAAAACTCCCTAACCACTAGGCTATCACCCTAATGGCCGGGTTTGAACCCATGACCCCCTAAGAAGAAACCACAAAGTGGAAAACTCCCTAACCACTAGGCTATCACCCTAATGGCCGGGATTTGAACCCATGACCCCCTAAGAAGAAACCACAAAGTGGAAAACTCCCTAACCACTAGGCTATCACCCTAATGGCCGGGTTTGAACCCATGACCCCCTAGGGTTTTACTGAATCTGGTCTTAGAAAAATATGTTGGAATGGACAAGGGAATAGTTGGAACTAGCCGAAGGCAAAAGAAACTCGGTTAGACCGCTACATTTGAGTCAAAAAATGATTCTTGCATTAATGACTAGATTAAGCGTACTAAACACACTATTCCAGTGGCCGTTTCTTAGACTTGTTTAGGTTTTTAGACCTCTTACTTATAATATCTTATCGGTGATGAGAAAATATGTTTTAAAATAATTATCATTATGAAAAGTGGGGAATAGCGTACAGGTGGTCACTCATTGAACTTCAATTCACTCGTGATCACTAATTGAGCTTCCCGTGTTATCTATATAATTATAGTCACAGGTTGACAACAATGTGTTATTTTATAGAGTTAATGACATAAATCGTCCTTTTGGTTTTTGTAAAGAGTTACACTGTGTTCTCGAGTTCTTTTTTAAAGGAAGGGGAAAGAAAAGAAGAAGATGACTTTTTTTTGTTATTATTAAAAGAATTAATTACACCTTTTGGTTTTTGTAAAGAGTTACACTGTGTTCTCGAGTTCTTTTTTAAAGGAAGGGGAAAGAAAAGAAGAGAGGTGAATGGAAGAGAAGAAGTAGATTTTCTTTCTTTCCAAATCATCCCAAAAGTGGAAGGAAAAAATTGTAACCAAAATGTATTGAATTCTCCTTCCAACTCCTTTCCTTTCTTTTCTCTTCTTCTCTTTAATAAAACTCAAGAACACAAATAAAAAGAATGAATGAAGATGGGGATACCACCACTTTCCTGCCAACCACCGCTGGGCTCTTTCCGGCCATCTGCTATATATATCTAAATGGTGACGACGGAGATGGGGAGGCCGTTGTTATGGTGATCGGATTTTATAGATTTAGATACAGGTCGGCGGTGTGGTGCCCGACGGATATGCGAGCACAACAACATGTGGGTTCCGTTTGCGGCTGCCAGATGTAGTGTGGAGGGTCGAGTGGGGGGTGACGTTGGTGGTGGTGATGAATGGGTCTGACGGAGTTGGTGATGAGGGTCTGACGGAGTTGGTGATGAGCAGGGCTGACGGCGGCGATGATTAGCGGTGGCGGTAGTGTGGGTCTTATATGGCAGGTGATTTTCTGATGGGGTGATGGAGGTGTGGGGTAGGTGTTGTTGATGTTGATGTCCGGCGTGTGGTTTTCCGGTGAGGTAGCCGGAAACTCCAAAAACAGTTTCAGAAAAAGGTACAAACTGTAACTTAGAGAGAGAGAACGATAGAGAGAAAGGGTGACAGAATGAGATATATGAAAAATTTAGAGATATAGGTATAGATTTGGATATAAATATCGATCGGAGGTGGGGTGCGGTGGTCGGATTAGATATATATGGATCCAGATATAAATGGTGACAACAGATTTTATAGATTTAGATACAGGTCGGCGGTGTGGTGCCCGACGGATATGCGAGCACAACAACATGTGGGTCTCCGTTTGCGGCTGCCAGATGTAGTGTGGAGGGTCGAGTGGGGGGTGACGTTGGTGGTGGTGATGAATGGGTCTGACGGAGTTGGTGATGAGCAGGGCTGACGGCGGCGATGATTAGCGGTGGCGGTAGTGTGGGTCTTATATGGCAGGTGATTTTCTGATGGGGTGATGGAGGTGTGGGGTAGGTGTTGTTGATGTTGATGTCCGGCGTGTGGTTTTCCGGTGAGGTAGCCGGAAACTCCAAAAACAGTTTCAGAAAAAGGTACAAACTGTAACTTAGAGAGAGAGAACGATAGAGAGAAAGGGTGACAGAATGAGATATATGAAAAATTTAGAGATATATGTATAGATTTGGATATAAATATCGATCGGAGGTGGGGTGCGGTGGTCGGATTAGATATATATGGATCCAGATATAAATGGTGACAACAGATTTTATAGATTTAGATACAGGTCGGCGGTGTGGTGCCCGACGGATATGCGAGCACAACAACATGTGGGTCTCCGTTTGCGGCTGCCAGATGTAGTGTGGAGGGTCGAGTGGGGGGTGACGTTGGTGGTGGTGATGAATGGGTCTGACGGAGTTGGTGATGAGCAGGGCTGACGGCGACGGTGAATTGAGGGTCGAGTGGGGGGGTGACGTTGGTGGTGGTGATGAATGGGTCTGACGGAGTTGGTGATGAGCAGGGCTGACGGCGGCGATGATTAGCGGTGGCGGTAGTGTGGGTCTTATATGGCAGGTGATTTTCTGATGGGGTGATGGAGGTGTGGGGTAGGTGTTGTTGATGTTGATGTCCGGCGTGTGGTTTTCCGGTGAGGTAGCCGGAAACTCCAAAAACAGTTTCAGAAAAAGGTACAAACTGTAACTTAGAGAGAGAGAATGATAGAGAGAAAGGGTGACAGAATGAGATATATGAAAAATTTAGAGATATATGTATAGATTTATACTTAGAAAGAGATAGATGCAGATGTATAGATATATCCATGTATATGTATAAGAAGATGTGTTATAAAGGTTTAAAGGGATCCTGGAAAAGAAGAGGATGACTTTTTTTTTGTTATTATTAAAAGAATTAATTACACCTTTTGGTTTTTGTAAAGAGTTACACTGTGTTCTCGAGTTCTTTTTTAAAGGAAGGGGAAAGAAAAGAAGAGAGGTGAATGGAAGAGAAGAAGTAGATTTTCTTTCTTTCCAAATCATCCCAAAAGTGGAAGGAAAAATTGTAACCAAAATGTATTGAATTCTCCTTCCAACTCCTTTCCTTTCTTTTCTCTTCTTCTCTTTAATAAAACTCAAGAACACAAGTATTTTAAAAATCTTTCATATTCTCTTCCTTTCTCTTCAACAAAAAACTCAAGAACACAACATTAATGACATAAATCGTCCCTGTGGTTTACCTAAATAGTCACGTATCGTCCTTTAGAGTGGAAATAACTAGAATACCCCTCACGTGGGAGGCACGTGAGAGGTTTAACGGAGAGAAGGTGACGGTCAAATACTCAAAGGACCAAACGTGAACCTTATCCTCCTATAAAGGACTGTCCTTGAGATTTTTGATTTTAAAGGACGAAATGTGACTATTTAGGTAAACCACAGGGACGATTTATGTCATTAACTATATTTTATATCCTAAACTCTTTAAACAGTAACCACATGTGTGAAAACCACTTGTCAAGTTTCAATTTAATGCAAACTGGCTACTTGGTTACTAATTATCAAATATGAACATATCAGATCTTACATGATTTATAATTATATTTGTACTCCAATAATACAAGTCACACAATTTTTTTACACTCTTTTAATTCATTTATATTTTCAAGTTCGCCATAACTTTTAATTTGGCCATCTTAGCATCCATTCACAACACCGTTGCTTTTAATTCTGAGTTTGTTGTTTAATGGATATTTAGACGAAAAAGTAACGACTATGAAACGTGCAAGATACAATCAATGGTAAATTATATCACAAAGTTTTGTGTGAAAATCGCTCGTATAAATTAGGATAATTTGATTTCATAAAATTCGTTATGTTCTTCTGGATAAGTTTTTTTTTTTTTTTGTAATCGTAATTATTAAAACTCATTTATGATGTTTAACTTTAATTTGTCTAAAGAACATCATTAGTGGATGCAAAATCATGAGTTAGTTTTAATTATCATCACTATAATAGTACAAATCAATGATTTTTATTGATGCGAGTCTAGAAAATTTTCTCCACATAATAATTATGTGTTTTTTACGCACAAAACTCATAGTAAAATACATGTATAAAAAAAAAAAAATCTAAGAAGGAATAAAGTATGCTGCTAGCGTCACCTATCGATCATAAGTTCTGCTACTCTCATTAATATTTTAAATGAATTATATTACTCGTAATAAACTCTAAGGTAGATAACAATTTGATTGATGAAAGTTAATTTGTGTTGGTATGTAACATAGGTAAAATCAAATCAATCCAAAGTTTATGAGAAAGACAAGTTATAGGAGTAGGAGTATATGATGATATGATGATTCATATTTATGGACAAGAATAATGCGGACATGTTAAGCTAGTAGTCATAAAGATATGAACAACAAGATGAGAAGATATATTCCTCTATTCGATGTATTTTAATATAAGTTCAAGATTCCGATCAAAATCTTTATGATATTGGTTTCTATTTTTGAATAAACTAGAACGGTACCCGCGCGATATGGCGGTGGCGGTGATGGATGGTGGCGATGTAATGGTCGCGGCGCGCGACAGTGGCGGTGGTGTTAGAGACGGCGATTGGTGGTGCCGGCGGCGGAGAGTAGTATAGGTTATTGGTGTAATGTGGTTTTGATGAATTGTTGAAACTTAAAATTCAATGTTGAAAGTGGAAAGTTGAAAATGAGATTTGTTTTATACTTTTTCCGTCTCATTTAAAATGTTCTATTTACGGGCAAAGTTGAAGGCAAAAGACTTGACAAGTCAAATTTAGACAATTAAAATAAGATGGAGGGAGTAATATAGATAGATATAGATAACAAAATAAAATAGAAACGTTTAATATAAATTAAATTAATAATAAAACAACTATGATTAAGCTGATCATATTATATAGACGTGTACGTGAAAGTTTCATTCTATGAAATTCGATACCAAATATCCTCTGTAAAGACAAACTTTAAAGTATCACGCTACGATTTATAAGACTAATCTCCTAAAACTTAGAAGCATTTAATGATTAGAGTTGGCAACGTGTCTTGACAGGTCTTAATAGGTACCCGATTTGTCAGCTCTATCGATAATGTGGAATTGTCCAAACTAAAGATCCATTAAAATATGTCTAAGTTGGTAATGTTTCTATTAAAATATGTAACGATGATTGTTTGGTTAATGGTAAAATTAAAAACTTTTAAGAAATTATGAGATTTGAACGATTTGTAAGGATATAAAAATGTAACAGCTTGACTAAGCAGTTAAAGACGCTCAAGGATGCATCTAGCATCGAAGACGGTGAAAGACTAATAAAAGAAAGGATATTACTTGTGCAAAAACAAGAATATGTTCGAAATGAAACATGACATATGCAATAACTGCTTGTACTGTACAAATGGGCTAATGCAAAGAACATACAAGATTAAGGAAATCATAATGCAGGATTTAAATTTCTGTTAAGAATAAAACGAATAATTTATGCAGAAGAAGCCTCATCGTGAACAACAAATTAAATGTGGAAAATATATGTATGTATTAGTTTTTGACATTTGAAAAACGAAAAACAATCAACAAGAGTAGCCCAGAAAGCAATATGTATAAATAAACACGCATATATATATAAGTTCTAATGATCGAGAAAGTATTGATCACATACATCAATATATGTCGCAACAACACAATGCACAAATCGGTTGAGTACTTGTGATTTTATATCCAATTAATACTTTTTTTGTTTTTTTTGAAAGGCAATATATAGATCGTGGAAACATATATAACATCTGACCAAACAGAATTCAAGGTAGTCTGGGTTTAAGTAGTCACGTTTTGAATTACGGAGTAATTTGTAAATATTATTTGAGGACGTGTTTGAAATATTTTTCATTCAACAAAAACTAACACACATTCATGCATTTTATCTAACATTTACTATATATCTATATCTATATATCACATGATCATATTAAAACACGATCGAAGTCATCGTGCACTAACCTGAAATGACGAGACTGAAAACCAGTCAACTTGTGTCTTCAAGACGGTTATTGACGATGTCTCCGGTCAATATATGATGAGGTGAAATATATTTCTCAATGAAAAACAAACTAAAAAGTTGCGGGCGGTCTTCAAAGAGACGAATTCCTTTTGAAGTTTTGCACTTTTGTGTCTACTATATGTTTTTATCTTTTGCTACATATAAATACATATATAAACAGAAAGGATATTGAGAGAGAGGGGGAGATTGCTTTAAATCGTTGGCTTTCTTTATAGACTTTGCAATGTCTATTTATAATTTTTTATATATGTTGTTTCTTTTTTTTCAGAGCTCCATGCTCATGATTACAAATGTTGCTTTGATACTGATATTTGAATTATTATTAATATTATTATTTATCTTATTTTAAGTTGGAATTCACTTATAGAGTCCGTACAAAAGAATTTATTTTTGCTTGCCAGAAAAAATCATGAGAAGTGGAACTGAGACACGTTAACTATTTGAGATATTATAATGTTTTTTATCGGTAAGAATAATCTTCGAATCAAACGTAAAGGAATTTATTGGGGTATTTTCGACCATTCTTTAAGAGTATATATCATATGGATTTATTAATATTTTATGTAACTAACTTATCTAATCTGTATATATAAGCCTACCGTTACTAAAGTTGTAATAATATAATAATATACATATAAAATATCAAGTCGTAAACGGGTGGTGATCGACCTAGTATTTAAAGCTTGATTTCTGAAGTTAAAAATACTTCTATCTTATACGACCATAAAAGTTTACCTGTAAAAATTCTGAACAATCCATTAAATTGACCAAAAGTTAATCATGTCATCCCTACCTATTCTTCTTCTATCGGCAGTCACGAGAGATCCATTGAGACCGATTCGGACATACATCATTGTTATTTTTGCTGAGTGGCGTTCTTTATTTCTTTTTAACCTTCTTTTTTTTTCTTTTAAACGGTGTTTTTCTTTTTAACCTTAGTTAACAACCAAGTAAAACTATCTATATTTATTAACCTTATTTACTTATAATACGAGTAATTTTATGCATTTTTAAATATTTAAAAATATTTAAAAATCAGTCAATGATACAAGGGCAATAACTATTTTCTGGAAACTCATTAGACTTATAATTAGGGGTAGATTTATAATTAAATTATATATAAATGGTACATTTGGTACTAATATGAGTTCTTTAAATAATATTAAAAAAAATCAAGACAAGAAGGAAAAGTGGTGGTTTGTGTTTGGGGCCTATGGTTAAGTGTGGAAGGATGACACAACTTCATGCGTTGAAGTCTTAATGATGAGTGGGAAATAAATCGTGCTTGCTTATACAACACACCGCGTGCCTCATTTTAACGTACTCCATTAATTATATTCAGCATCATTTATTCTTGGACCAGTTAAGACAACGTATACTCGATCTTCCGCCGTTAAATTGCGACATGACGTGTCTAGCAAAATTCATCTTTAAAGAAAAAAACACTTTTATGACTTATATAAAAAATGTGAATTAACATATATAATTATTTAACATAAATACATAATACTATTATTAAGGAGACATGACGATGAGATTTGAACTTCTTACATTTACATTTTGTGTTAAAATTCACAACCACTAGAATATCATTTTAGGAATTCAACTTCTTATATATCATATTCACGGTGTGCATAATTCATTTGTCAAAAATCAACATCAATACAAAAGGAACAAAAAAACTAAGATATTGATGTCCATGTATAAATATAATTTTTTCCAACGTCAAAGAATTCGTAATACAAGTAAAATTTGCAAATTGCTTTGTGTAAGATGTGGTGTACGATTATACAATTTGGGTTGTAACTCTCACTAATAATATGTGGATGCCCTTTAATAGTTTAGAACTGAATGGTCGAATGAACCTAATTTCTCATTAACCTTTAGGGAATATATACAAGATACATGCACCAATTGTGGAGAAGATTAAGCTACCGTTACAACAACCTATTGACCTATTATTATGGTAAATGACTACCTAATATAACAGTATGTAAAATATATACATTAATAAAAAACATGTTAAATTATTTATTGTTAACACGCCCACGCAAGATGGAGGATCCGTTGGAGACTCCAATCTTGGATCGAATGGAGATAAAAGGTGACCGCGGCAGTGGCTTAGTGAGAACATCCGCAAGTTGATCTTTGGAGCTAATGTGCAGGACTTGTAGCTTGCCCGCATTGACTTGTTCTCTAACAAAATGGTAGTCCAAGGCAACATGTTTCATCCTAGAATGATATACCGGATTGGCACACAAGTACGTTGCACCTGTGTTGTCGCAGAACAGTTGGGGAGTGCTTGTCAGTTGGATTCCAAGTTCCTGGAGAAGGTTTTGTACCCAATCAATTTCTGCAGCCGCATTGGCAACAGCTTTGTATTCAGCCTCGGTGGAGGAACGAGAGACTGTCTTTTGACGAGAGGAGCGCCAAGATATTATGTTGGAGCCAAGGTATAGAATGTACGCAGTAGTAGACCGCCCCCCATCATGGACTCCCCCTCAATCCGAGTCAGAAAAGGCACGGAGGGTGAGAGGAGAGTCACGATGCAAATATAACCCGTAGTGTACTGTTCCTTTCAAATAGCGCAGAACCCGTTTAAGGGCTTGCCAATGAGATTGTCTAGGTGAGTGCATGAACTGAGAAAGTTTGTTGACCACAAAGGAGATGTCCGGACGTGTAAAGGCTAAGTATTGTAAAGGCTAAGTATTGACAGTCATCGGAGTGAGAACATCCTTGGAGCCATCCATTTTGAAGCTGGTAAGAATGTCGTGGATATGTCGATGTTGCGAGAGAAAGAGACCTTGAGGTGCAGGAATAGCCTCAATGCCTAAGAAGTGATGAAGGGGACCAAGGTCCTTGATGGAGAATTTGCGGCCAAGAGAGCTAATGAAGGTTTCCAGAAGATTGTTGTTGCTACCGGTAATGATAATGTCATCTACACCATGGTGATGATAGACAAAGAGAGATGGATCGGATAAAGATTTTTGAAAGCCAAAGTGAAGTAAGAAGGAGGTGAGTTCGTTGTACCATGCCCGCGGGGCTTGTTTAAGGCCGTAGAGAGATTTTCGAAGTTTGCAAATGTGGTTTGGAAACTCCGAGTGAGCAAAACCGGGTGGTTGAAACATGAAGACGTCCTCATATAAGGTACCATGGAGA
This sequence comes from Erigeron breviscapus, assembly GCA_034093135.1. Lineage (NCBI taxonomy): Eukaryota > Viridiplantae > Streptophyta > Magnoliopsida > Asterales > Asteraceae > Erigeron > Erigeron breviscapus. The sequence continues at coordinate 153,238,122 of CM067170.1, read as the reverse complement.
AACGCGTTGTTGACATCGAGTTGTCGAAGTGGCCACTGTTTAGAAAGGGCAATGGATATAACGGTTCTTATGGTGACTGGTTTTGTAACTGGACTAAAGGTGTCGAAATAGTCCTTGCCAAATTGTTGATTGAAGCCCTTTGCCACGAGACGGGCTTTGTATTTATCGATGGTGCCGTCGGCCTTTCGCTTAATGCGAAAGATCCATTTGCAGCCAATGACGTGTTGGTCGGTACGCGGTACAAGCTCCCATGTGTGATTTTGAAGAAGAGCATTGAACTCGAGATCCATGGCATGTCGCCATTGGGGATCCTTCATAGCTTGGATAAGGTAGTATACGGGCGCAACCATGGGTAGCAAAGGCACCCGAATGGTTTGAGCTTCGTGTAGTCGGGTGGTTTCCCGAACAACATGTCACACGGGGTTTGGTTGTTAAGGATGGGAGTAGGAAGACGATTTATGAGATAGGTAGCTGTTTGGAAAGCATGTGACCAAAATTTTTGAGGAAGGTTAGCAAAGTGTAAAAGAGCAAGGCCCGTTTCAACAACATGACGGTGACGTCTTTCGGCAACGCCATTTTGTTCGGGTGTATGGGGTGGGGTGGTGTAATGAGAGATTCCGTTTGAGGTGAGATAGGGTCTGATACCATTTGTTAGGTCGGAAATCGACCAAGTATAATTTGTTCAGAAATAGCTTGAAGTTTAGTGAAGACGTTTGTACAGAATTCTGAGATGTCTCAGAATTCCTTCACTGAAGCTTCACTTCAGTTCAGATCAAGATAAATCTGAAGCATTCATTCTGAAGTCAAAGACTGAAGTATGAAGAAGAGAATCATCTCAGAAGCGATCAAAGAGTGATTCTACCAGATCGAAGACTGAAGCATCTCAGTGTAAAGTATTTACAACACTTTACACTGATTACGAGGAAGACTTTTTACTTTACATACCTTTACCCAGTTAATAGATTTATCTATTAATAAAAGGTACAAGGTAAAAGTATAGGTTTGGAACATAGTACTATAAGTCACATCAGCTGACTTATATACTCTTCCTAGTACAAGCATGTAAGGAATTAGGTTTAATTCCTTAAATGCTCACAACCACTTTTATAAGATCTTGTCCATGTCATCATGGACTTGGTCTATAAATGCAAAGTCTTCTCACAACTTGCAAAAAGCTTGAAACTTTAGCATTGCAACTTGTGAGATATACTCTAAGTAAAACTTACGAGTATTTCCAAGTTATTTAGATCACTTGTTTTTCGGGATTGTTTAGATACTTACACTTGGGTGTTTATCTTTGTTCCGCAACAATCCTTGTATTTGTTTATATATCAATAAATCAAATACATTAGAAAGGAAACAACGTGTCTCAATGCTACATACTTGATTATACATATATATATCTTTATATAGTTTCTGCCATTTAGTTCTTGTTATTTACATTAAGTCATTTGTTTCTTGTTATCCATATCTGGATCGTAAACTTAACTTGTCCATCAAGATTAGTTGTACTTTCCAGTCGGGTTTAGTTAATCATCTATATTTGGGACTCACAATTGGTATCAGAGCAGCAAGGTTGAATTATATCAATTCTTTAACCTTTGATCTGCATAGATGGCTGACTTTCAACAAGAACGACCTGACCCTAATAACACTACTCCACCCCCTGTCATCAACAACAATATACCATCGCATAATGTACACGTACACTTTCCAAATAATCCTGTTCCCAAGTTTGATGGGAACAGTGAAAACTTTCAAACATGGAAAGCATGCATGCTAAAGTATATTGCTGGTGTTGAAAGACACTTACCCGATATCTTAAAAGAAGGACCCTTTGTCCCCATGAATGCCTCTACTGTTGTCAGAAATACCGATGGGACTCCTAGGCAGTCACCTAAGGAGAAGGATCATTGGTCTGAGGAAGATCATAGACTTGTAGACCTTGACACTAAGTTACAAAATATGATATGCAGTTCCTGAAACCCTTATGCCCACTCTTGTTTTACTTGAAAATTCCAAATTAATGTGGGAAGAACTAATGACACAGTTTGAAGGCACAAATGAGACAATTGTCACAAGAAAAGTTGCTTTAAACAAAAGATATGAGTCTTTCTTTGCTATCCCTGGGGAAACCTTAACTCAAACTTACATCAGATTCACAAATCTGGTAAATCAACCGAAAGCCCTGGGTGTAACCAAAGATAAAGAAATTTTGTTGGAAAAATTTTGTGACATTTTACCTTCCAAATGGGAAAATTTGATCTTAGTTTTAAGACAAGGAAAAACCTTGCACAGTCACACTCTTGCTTCCCTTTATGGAGCCTTCAGATATACTGAAGAAAACAAAGCTGAGAGAGCTTTGGCTGAGCAAGATGCCAAAAATCATGTTTCTACCAGTTCTGGTATGGTTCAGTATTCTGAACCACATAATACTGCTCTACTATCTTCTGAGAGTGACATTTCTGACTCGATGAAGAAGATGGTTTCTGAAATGTTAAAAACTGGTGTCTCTGGTAATGTTACTCGTGATTGTAATGAGGATGACAATGATGATCTGGTTGCCATGTTGGCTAAAACGTTCAATCGTTTTAAGGCCAAATCAAATCGAGCTAGCAAACCTTTTGCTTCCAGCGCTTCTATTGACAAGTCTAATCTTGAATGCTTTAAATGTGGCAAGAAAGGACATTTCATGAAGGAATGCAGATCTAGTCAACCATCATCATCACAATCTGCTCCTAACCATTCTATTTTTCAGAAATCTGACGACAGCTATAAGGCCAAATACAAGAAGTTAAAGGCACATATGGCTCTTCTGGCACAAGACAACTCAAGCAACAGTTGTATGATTGCCAAAACTGAAAAATGGGAAGATTCTGATGAATCATCTGATGATGAAGAAGAAGTTAGGGACATGTGTTTCATGGCACAAGAAGATCAAGGTCATTTGGTCAAATCCGATGTTGAATCTGGTCGCTGGGTGGATATTGTAATGAAAAAGGTCAGTAATTTTGGCTTTGAAAATAATGAGGAACACAAACTGGACCTTTTGGTTCTTTTAGAGGCTGACATCTCATTTGTTGAGACAGTGCGTTCAGAAAGCCTAAAAATGTTTGAAAATAATGCTTCTGAACTAAACGCCAGTCATGCCAGACTGAAAGAACTGAAAGATGTTCAATTGGCTCTAAAAAGTTATCAGTCTATGGTTGCAACTTTAGAATTGGAAAAGGAAGAATTAAAATCCATCCTTGAAAAAGAACAAGCAATTATTAAATCTTGGATGAAAGCACCAAGGCCAGATGCTGTAATTAAAAATACTTTTGCATCACAAAGAGCAGCATATGAGTCTGGTGATCTTCATTTGGCATCCATAATCACTAATTTAGATGCACTTCCAAAGGAAATAAAGCCTGAAATCATTTTTCCTAAAGTTGGCAAGCAGAAAACTGTAACTAATAAAGCCCAGGAACAATCTGAGGGTAAATCTGAAACAGCTCAGATAACTGTTTCAGAAAGGAAGGCTAAATCCAAAAAGCCATCCCCTCAGACTTCATCTAAGGTTCCTAAAGACCTAAAGAAGAAGAAAAATCTCTCCCCTACTGAGCCACCTACCTCAGATTCAGGTAAGGCTCAGGTGTCTAATGAAGAATCAATTTTGTTAAGGTTAGAAAGTCAATTTCAACTATTGGCTAGACAAGTGCAGAGTTGTAATGCACGTTTAAGAAATGTTGAAACTCCTTCTCTTCAACCTAAACAAAATACAAAACCTTTTTCTAAGCAAATCAAGCAGAAATCTGAAAAGAAAAAGGTTGAAAACCCCATCAAACCAATTGCTTTTATGTCATCTGAAATTATGACTGAGATCCCCTTTGATCCTTCTGTTCCTTATGAACCAAAGAAATCTGAGACTACTAAGGGAGAGTCTAGTGAACCCATCCAAAGATGGGTTCCCAAAAAGAACTAATCTTTGTTTGTGTGCAGGGAGACCGAAAGAAGAATATATGGTTTCTGGACAGTGCTGCTGGCCGAACCATGACTGGTTATCAGACCCTGCTAGAGGAATATAGGGTGCAAGAGGGGCCCTCAATAGTTTTTGGAAATGATGGTAATGGAAAAACTGAGGGATATGGTGTGGTGAATAATGGTCAAGTCAAATTCACACGTGTTGCATATGTGAACGGTTTGAAATATAACCTGATCAGTGTCAGTCAACTGTGTGATGATGGCTTCAAGGTTTTATTTGATATTTCACAAGGCACCATATTCAACAGAGATGGAAAGGTGATACTGATTGCACCAAGGAAGGGAAACATTTATGTCATTGATATGAATCCTTCTACCACTGAACAATGTTTCTACTCAAAGGCAGATGAAGACACAAACTGGCTGTGGCACAAGAGATTATCCATCTGAACTTCAAAAATATTAATAAGTTGTCTAGAAAACAACTTGTTGATGAGATACCCTCTATGTCTTTCAATAAAGACAAGCCATGTCCAGGTTGTGAAATGGGTAAGCAGAAAAGAGCTTCATTCAAGACAAACAAAGCTTTAGTATAACTGAACCTCTTCATATGCTTCACATGGACCTTTTTGGACCAGTGAATGTTCAGACCAGAGCAGGGAAGAAGTACACCCTTGTTATCGTTGATGAATATTCAAGATACTGCTGGGTGATTTTCCTCAGGTCCAAAAGTGAAGCTGCTGCTGAAATCATTGCTCTCATCAAACAAATTGAGCTCAAGCACAAGCGAAAAGTTTGTCAGCTCAGAAGTGACATTGGCACTGAATTCAGAAATGCTACTCTGGAGTCCTTCTGCACTGAAACTGGCATATCTCAGAACTTCTCCTCAGCTCACACACCAGAGCAGAATGGTGTTGTAGAAAGAAAGAATCGTACGCTGATTGAAGCTGCTAGAAGTATGTTGAATGAATCTGGTCTTTCCAAGAATTTCTGGGCTGAAGCTGTTGCAACTGCCTGCTACACTCAGAACAGATCTGTTTATGTCAAAAGACACAAGAAGACCTCCTATGAAGTACTCAGAAATAGAAAGCCTAATATTGGATACTTCCATGTATTTGGGTGTCCAGTATACATTCTGAATGATTCAAGTCAGCTTGGAAAATTTGATGCAAAAGCTGATGAAGGGTACTTCCTAGGATATTCATCAAATCGCAAAGCCTTTAGAGTCTTTAACAAGAGACTTGAAAAGGTTGATGAGTCAATTCATGTTACCTTTGATGAATCCAATTCTGCAATCTTTAAAAATTTCATTCCTGTACCACCCTCAGAAAGTCCAATAAGTTTTGGTGATTCTGATCCTATTGCTGAAACTGATCAGTCACCTGAACCTGCTTCTGAACATCTCCATTCAGAACCAGTAGTAAACAAGCCTAGCAACATTCCATTTTATCCTCCAGTCAGTTTCAAACTACCTTCTGAACTGACTATTGGATCAGATGTACATGCTGCTTCTCCTCTGATATCAGGCTCCACTGAGCAACCTCAATCTGAAGAATTTCATGATGCAAGTCATGATCTGCAGGAAGAAGAAGAAGCTGAAGATGTATTTTCTGAAGCTCCTTCTGAAGGTACTCAGAGAAGTTCTTGCACTGATATCATTGTTCATCCTGGTCAATACTCTAAATGGACAAAAGCACATCCAATCGAGTAAATTATTGGAGAGTCCAGTAGAGGGGTTCAGACCAGAAGAGCCACAAGCGATCAATGATTAAACGTCAGCTTCTTATCTCTAATTGAACCCAAGAAGATTGACGAGGCTATGCAAGACCCAAGCTGGGTTGAAGCCATGCAAGATGAGCTCAACCAGTTTAAAAGAAACGATGTATGGGAACTCGTTCCTTGTCCCAGTAACCTGAAGAAGGAACCAATTGGGACAAGATGGGTCTTCAGAAACAAGATGGATGAAGATGGTCATATCATCAGAAACAAAACAAGACTTGTTGCAAAAGGATATGCACAAGAAGAGGGAATAGATTTTGATGAAACTTTTGCACCAGTTGCTAGACTTGAAGCTATCAGAATATTCTTAGCTTTTGCAGCTCATCATCAGTTTAAAGTCTATCAAATGGATGTCAAAAGTGCATTCCTGAATGGAGAACTAGAAGAAGTCGTTTATGTGTATCAACCACCAGGGTTCATCAATGAAGAAAAACCACATTGGGTGTACAGACTGAACAAAGCCTTATATGGTCTGAGACAAGCACCCAGAGCCTGGTATGATACTCTTACTAAACATCTTCTTAAAAATGGTTTTAAACGTGGTGCGATTGATAACACTTTGTTCATATTGCATGATAAAAGTGATATCCTTTTAGTACAAATTTATGTTGATGATATTGTGTTTGGTTCTACAAATGAGAAGATGTGTGAAAAATTTTCTAAAATCATGTCTTCTGAGTATGAAATGAGTATGATGGGTGAACTGACTATTGGATCAGATGTACATGCTGCTTCTCCTCTGATATCAGGCTCCACTGAGCAACCTCAATCTGAAGAATTTCATGATGCAAGTCATGATCTGCAGGAAGAAGAAGAAGCTGAAGATGTATTTTCTGAAGCTCCTTCTGAAGGTACTCAGAGAAGTTCTTGCACTGATATCATTGTTCATCCTGGTCAATACTCTAAATGGACAAAAGCACATCCAATCGAGTAAATTATTGGAGAGTCCAGTAGAGGGGTTCAGACCAGAAGAGCCACAAGCGATCAATGATTAAACGTCAGCTTCTTATCTCTAATTGAACCCAAGAAGATTGACGAGGCTATGCAAGACCCAAGCTGGGTTGAAGCCATGCAAGATGAGCTCAACCAGTTTAAAAGAAACGATGTATGGGAACTCGTTCCTTGTCCCAGTAACCTGAAGAAGGAACCAATTGGGACAAGATGGGTCTTCAGAAACAAGATGGATGAAGATGGTCATATCATCAGAAACAAAACAAGACTTGTTGCAAAAGGATATGCACAAGAAGAGGGAATAGATTTTGATGAAACTTTTGCACCAGTTGCTAGACTTGAAGCTATCAGAATATTCTTAGCTTTTGCAGCTCATCATCAGTTTAAAGTCTATCAAATGGATGTCAAAAGTGCATTCCTGAATGGAGAACTAGAAGAAGTCGTTTATGTGTATCAACCACCAGGGTTCATCAATGAAGAAAAACCACATTGGGTGTACAGACTGAACAAAGCCTTATATGGTCTGAGACAAGCACCCAGAGCCTGGTATGATACTCTTACTAAACATCTTCTTAAAAATGGTTTTAAACGTGGTGCGATTGATAACACTTTGTTCATATTGCATGATAAAAGTGATATCCTTTTAGTACAAATTTATGTTGATGATATTGTGTTTGGTTCTACAAATGAGAAGATGTGTGAAAAATTTTCTAAAATCATGTCTTCTGAGTATGAAATGAGTATGATGGGTGAACTGACTATTGGATCAGATGTACATGCTGCTTCTCCTCTGATATCAGGCTCCACTGAGCAACCTCAATCTGAAGAATTTCATGATGCAAGTCATGATCTGCAGGAAGAAGAAGAAGCTGAAGATGTATTTTCTGAAGCTCCTTCTGAAGGTACTCAGAGAAGTTCTTGCACTGATATCATTGTTCATCCTGGTCAATACTCTAAATGGACAAAAGCACATCCAATCGAGTAAATTATTGGAGAGTCCAGTAGAGGGGTTCAGACCAGAAGAGCCACAAGCGATCAATGATTAAACGTCAGCTTCTTATCTCTAATTGAACCCAAGAAGATTGACGAGGCTATGCAAGACCCAAGCTGGGTTGAAGCCATGCAAGATGAGCTCAACCAGTTTAAAAGAAACGATGTATGGGAACTCGTTCCTTGTCCCAGTAACCTGAAGAAGGAACCAATTGGGACAAGATGGGTCTTCAGAAACAAGATGGATGAAGATGGTCATATCATCAGAAACAAAACAAGACTTGTTGCAAAAGGATATGCACAAGAAGAGGGAATAGATTTTGATGAAACTTTTGCACCAGTTGCTAGACTTGAAGCTATCAGAATATTCTTAGCTTTTGCAGCTCATCATCAGTTTAAAGTCTATCAAATGGATGTCAAAAGTGCATTCCTGAATGGAGAACTAGAAGAAGTCGTTTATGTGTATCAACCACCAGGGTTCATCAATGAAGAAAAACCACATTGGGTGTACAGACTGAACAAAGCCTTATATGGTCTGAGACAAGCACCCAGAGCCTGGTATGATACTCTTACTAAACATCTTCTTAAAAATGGTTTTAAACGTGGTGCGATTGATAACACTTTGTTCATATTGCATGATAAAAGTGATATCCTTTTAGTACAAATTTATGTTGATGATATTGTGTTTGGTTCTACAAATGAGAAGATGTGTGAAAAATTTTCTAAAATCATGTCTTCTGAGTATGAAATGAGTATGATGGGTGAACTGACATATTTTCTGGGACTTCAAGTAAAACAAACTGAAGATGGTATTTTCATAAACCAGGAAAAATATGTCAGAGATTTATTAAAGAAATATCAATTTGATTCAGTCTCATCAAAAGATACTCCTATTTCTGCTCCATTAACTTTGGATTCTGATCCACATGGAAAACCAGTGGACCATACAAAATATCGTGGTATGGTTGGTTCACTGATGTATTTAACTGCAAGTAGACCAGACATAATGTTTGCAACATGCCTTTGTGCTAGATTTCAGTCTGATCCCAGAGAAGCACATGCAAATGCTGTTAAAAGGATCTTCAAATACCTTAAGGGTGTCCCCAGATTGGGTCTTTGGTATCCCAAAGGCTCCAGTCTAGATCTAATGGGTTATTCAGATTCTGATCATGCAGGTTGTAAGATAGACAGGAAAAGCACCACTGGAGGGTGTCATTTCCTTGGTGGCAAATTAGTAAGCTGGACCAGTAAGAAGCAGACTGCAGTATCACTATCCACTGCAGAAGCTGAGTATATTTCTGCAGCAAGTTGTTGTGCTCAGATTCTATGGATGAAAAACCAGCTGACTGATTATGGTGTTACTTACACAAAGACTCCAATCTTTTGTGATAACACTAGTGCCATTGCCATATCTCACAATCCTGTGATGCACTCGAAAACCAAATTATTTCAGTTGAATTTTATTAACTGAGATGGTTCAGATCTCTTTGGAACTGACCATGCTCAGAATTTATTTTGTCATCACTGAAAGACAACTATCCTTTCAAGATATTTTTGATACTTGGTCAATTGTGTGTACACGTGGCCTACTGCATACTATGTTTTTAACTTACGTTGGTCATGCTTATGTGTCACACAAGTTGCGCCGTAAAAGAGAAAGAAATGAGTACTTTTTCTGAAAAAGTGTTACAGGGTGGGGTCACTCAAACGTCTCTGCATTTAATGCGGACTTGACCCCAGAAATTGTTTTTAATTGGAAAATCACTTTGTATTCCATCTTAAATTCAAATTCCTTTTCATTCTTTCATTTACTTCGTTTTTCATTTATTCTTTCATTTACTTCGTTTTTCATTTACTTCCCAATCATCAATCTCTCTCATATTTACTCTCAAAATTCCTTAACTCTTCATATTCTTTTCACTTTCACTTTCGACTCTTAAAAATGTCTAAATCATCATCTTCTTCACAACCTAAATCGCTCATCAATTTTAAATATACTCCATCGGATGATGTGAAAACATCTGCCACATGGCCAAAGAATTTCACTCCTTCACAAATTCGATTTAACATGAGCAATTTCTTGGCTCAATTAAATGTGAAATCCAAAATGCTAATGGGAAAAATCAATAATTTTTGGGAGAAATCCCCTTTTCATTATGCTCTGACCGCTAATCCTCAGGCATTGTATCATAGATACTTGCTTGAATTCTGGTATACTGCTGTGGTGAGCAAAGATGAACAATCCATCTCCTTCACTCTCAATGAGGGCACCAAGCAGTGTGTTATCACTCTTGAGGGGTTCAGAAATTCTCTTCATCTGAACTACCTCGAACCTTCCCAGGTATTTGCTAAACGACTCAAAGGAGTCAATTTCAGGGAGGTTCTAGTCGCCACCGGTCATGGCGATATGGAGGATGCTGATGGTAATCTGAAGACCTCCGGACACATATTTATGTCTGGATTTGGCAATTGCTGGAGGTTCTTCTGGACCCAGATTGTGGAAAGTCTTGGTGGCAACCATGGAGGGTTGGACCAACTTTCTCTACCCCAAGTTGAGATGGGGTATTATATTTGGAATGGGATACAAGCAGACTTTGCTGAGATTCACTTTTCTCAGCTAATTACAAAACTAAAAGGAAAGAGAAGTCTGCATATTGCCTTTCCAAGATTTCTGAGCTTATGTTTCATGGATATTCTTGGTGAAGATTATAATCAAGCTGGACCTGAAGCTTCAGTGCCTGAATACAGCAGAGATTTCTCAAAGGCATCCACTTCTGAAAATGAGCCTGAACTATCCACTGCTATGCTTCAGGTATTTAATAAAACTGTTTCAGCCACACTAGCTGGTTCAGAAAGGTCACTAAGTGGGCCACAAAAGAATGTGGGACCCGTTAGTCGACCTAAAGATAAGGTTGAGCAAATCATTGAATCTGGTAATGATGCACCTGCTTCTGCAGATGTTGAACCAGAAACTGGTGCGGGTACTAGTGACCCAAACCAGAGCATATCTGACCAGATTGTAAAAGTGAATACTTTCTGGGATGACGATGAGCTACCTCAGGGGAATCTCGATTCCCTTGCTGATTTTGAGTTTGACGAGGGATTATTGGAGGCGAATCAATCCGATTCTGAGCCAGCCACCATCCTCGCAAATGCCCCTCCTCCTCCCCCAGAAATCCAACAAGAACAAGATATTAATCCTTACGTTCCACCACCTCCATCTCATCAACATCCAATTTTTCCACCGGGCACTAATCCTGCCTATGTTACAGTCGGTACCTTTAATCCTTCACTTCAATTTCTTCACCCCCAAATTCACCAACTCCCACCGCCTATTAAGTATGATGCCCAAATAGAAACGGACTTGGATTCTGAAACAGAATCTGAGAGTCCTACTGATTTACAACTGAACAATGTTCTGAAAGGGCTTGGTAATTTACCATTTGTTGCTCCTGCTTCTGCAGATGTTGAACCAGAAACTGGTGCGGGTACTAGTGACCCAAACCAGAGCATATCTGACCAGATTGTAAAAGTGAATACTTTCTGGGATGACGATGAGCTACCTCAGGGGAATCTCGATTCCCTTGCTGATTTTGAGTTTGACGAGGGATTATTGGAGGCGAATCAATCCGATTCTGAGCCAGCCACCATCCTCGCAAATGCCCCTCCTCCTCCCCCAGAAATCCAACAAGAACAAGATATTAATCCTTACGTTCCACCACCTCCATCTCATCAACATCCAATTTTTCCACCGGGCACTAATCCTGCCTATGTTACAGTCGGTACCTTTAATCCTTCACTTCAATTTCTTCACCCCCAAATTCACCAACTCCCACCGCCTATTAAGTATGATGCCCAAATAGAAACGGACTTGGATTCTGAAACAGAATCTGAGAGTCCTACTGATTTACAACTGAACAATGTTCTGAAAGGGCTTGGTAATTTACCATTTGTTGCACCTGCTTCTGCAGATGTTGAACCAGAAACTGGTGCGGGTACTAGTGACCCAAACCAGAGCATATCTGACCAGATTGTAAAAGTGAATACTTTCTGGGATGACGATGAGCTACCTCAGGGGAATCTCGATTCCCTTGCTGATTTTGAGTTTGACGAGGGATTATTGGAGGCGAATCAATCCGATTCTGAGCCAGCCACCATCCTCGCAAATGCCCCTCCTCCTCCCCCAGAAATCCAACAAGAACAAGATATTAATCCTTACGTTCCACCACCTCCATCTCATCAACATCCAATTTTTCCACCGGGCACTAATCCTGCCTATGTTACAGTCGGTACCTTTAATCCTTCACTTCAATTTCTTCACCCCCAAATTCACCAACTCCCACCGCCTATTAAGTATGATGCCCAAATAGAAACGGACTTGGATTCTGAAACAGAATCTGAGAGTCCTACTGATTTACAACTGAACAATGTTCTGAAAGGGCTTGGTAATTTACCATTTGTTGCTCCTGCTTCTGCACAGCCCCCACCTCCTTTAAATGTAGAAGCACAGTTAGAGAAGACTCAAACCAAAGTCCAAAGCCTTATTCTTAGGGTGGAGGATTTAACCAAGTCTCTAACTGCCAATACTAGTTCAGTGGCTGAAATGAAAGGTGCTCAGATGTTTCTTGGAACTGAGTTAACCAAGGTTGCTGGAAACGAAGGACTAGTAGTTGGGAAGCTGAATGAGCTGGTGATGACTTGCAACAAGGTGAGCTCTGCAATCAGAGAAGCCTTCAAGCTAACAAAAAGAGATGTGCAAGCTTCGGTAGTTGCAAACTTGACATCTTGTGTTCAGTTGTTGAAGCAAGATTTTTTGGCTGTTGGAAGAGAAGTGCATGAGTTGGTTCAGAAGCCAAGTATAAATGAAAAAGAACTTGGGGCTTCTATAAGTGTTGGTATTTTGGATAATCTGAAGTCTGAGCTAACTCAGAATCTAGTTGCTCAGATTTCAGAATCCATTTCTGAGAAGGTTGGTGCGGAGGTTAGAATGATGATTGCTGAACTAACCAAAGACACAAATGACAAAGTGGACAAGGCTGTAAATGAAGTAAAAGGTTCAGTTTCCAAGCTTGAAGGTTCAGTTCAGAATCAGTCCAAACAGTTAGATGAAATTCTAACTCTTCTGAAGAAAGAAACTGTTATTGCTCCTCCTCCCCCTGCTTCTTTCACTGAAGAAGATAGAAAGATGTTGAAGGATGTAAAAGATCAAGAAGCACTGAACCTTAATTCTTCATTCAGATTAAGGGCTCAGTTTGCTACAATGGCAAAGGGTATATGTGATTGCCTAGAACAACAAAGTTGGGAACCACTGAAGGCAATTAAAACTTCAATTGACCTTTATGCTAAAATGCCTTCAGAGATTCCCAAAGGGGGAAGTGTGCCTATTGGTTTGCTGGCTAGTACTCAAGAAATGATTGAAGCAACCAAGAAGCAAACTGAGGTACCATCTGGTAGTGCCTCAGTTCAGGGGGAACAAGTTCAGAAGAAAGACAAGGGCAAAGGCAAGGCTCAAGAAGTAGAAGAACCAAAGAAAAGTTCTAAGGGTTCTGGAATCATTGTTGGTGAGAATGTGGATGAGCATGGTTATCCCTTGCACGATCTTGAGGCTGATAGTAAGAAGTTGGAAGCGTTGCAAAAGCAGGTTTCCAATCAATTTATTATGTGGAGGGAAAACAAAGAAAGAGAAAGGGAACAACATCTGAAGATGGGGACCCTTGATCATATAGATGCTGCAGCTCTTGGTGTATCATTGGAAAGATACTTGAAAATCAAAAATGATCCAAGAGTGCAAAAGGCTATTGTTGATATGCTTGAGTATGAGTGTGGGATGAACTACTCTCATCTGGAACAAAAGTTAGAAAGTCTGACCTTTAAGTTGTCCATTGAAGACTTAAAGAAAAATAGAGAAAAAGAAATGGCGATCAAAAGGAAGGAAATTCTGGCCGAAGTTCTGAAGGTTGAGAAAGAGTTGCTCAGACCAACCATTAAGCCCAAAGTGACTGGACCAAGATCATCAAGAAAGAATGTTCGTGATGTTGATCTTTCTACCTTCAAACCAATGTCTGATGATGCTATTGAAATTGAAAGAAAACATGAAAGGGATCAATATGAGCATTATATGAAGCATCGATCTCATTCAGCCAAAATAGTTGATATGGAAGTAACAAAAGCTGATGGATTGAAGCTTTTGACTTGGTTGTTAAAAGAGAAGGAAGGGCAGCTGAAGAATACCATCAGGTTTCAGTGCACGAGTTTGGGATTTCTGAGCATAGGGAGATGATCCAGATTCTGAAGGGGAAGCCGAAATCTGCCTTGATTGGTGCATGGTTATCCAGAATACAACAAAAGATGCAGGCCAAGGTAGAGATTGAAGGCAGGTTGTTTGGAAAGAAGGATCATTCTTCACTGAAGAGAAAACCTACTGAGGCACCTTCTGGTTCAAGGCCTGCCAAGAAGTAGTTTCTTTTCAGTTTATCATGTACTTGTAATATATTTACATTTGTAACAAACATTTCAGTTTGTATATATATGTTGCAAATTGTAACCAATAAGTAGATGGTAAGTTTAAGTTAGAAAACCACAAGTAAAATTCTGAGACATCAATGATCTATAAGATGTACTTAGAAAATTTTTACAACTTAAACAAAAAACTTGCATTTCAGACTTACAAACATGTATAGATAGAAGTCTGAGATGCATGCACTATTTCAGAACAAATAGGGGGAATTTGTTAGGTCGGAAATCGACCAAGTATAATTTGTTCAGAAATAGCTTGAAGTTTAGTGAAGACGTTTGTACAGAATTCTGAGATGTCTCAGAATTCCTTCACTGAAGCTTCACTTCAGTTCAGATCAAGATAAATCTGAAGCATTCATTCTGAAGTCAAAGACTGAAGTATGAAGAAGAGAATCATCTCAGAAGCGATCAAAGAGTGATTCTACCAGATCGAAGACTGAAGCATCTCAGTGTAAAGTATTTACAACACTTTACACTGATTACGAGGAAGACTTTTTACTTTACATACCTTTACCCAGTTAATAGATTTATCTATTAATAAAAGGTACAAGGTAAAAGTATAGGTTTGGAACATAGTACTATAAGTCACATCAACTGACTTATATACTCTTCCTAGTACAAGCATGTAAGGAATTAGGTTTAATTCCTTAAATGCTCACAACCACTTTTATAAGATCTTGTCCATGTCATCATGGACTTGGTCTATAAATGCAAAGTCTTCTCACAACTTGCAAAAAGCTTGAAACTTTAGCATTGAAACTTGTGAGATATACTCTAAGTAAAACTTACGAGTATTTCCAAGTTATTTAGATCACTTGTTTTTCGGGATTGTTTAGATACTTACACTTGGGTGTTTATCTTTGTTCCGCAACAATCCTTGTATTTGTTTATATATCAATAAATCAAATACATTAGAAAGGAAACAACGTGTCTCAATGCTACATACTTGATTATACATATATATATCTTTATATAGTTTCTGCCATTTAGTTCTTGTTATTTACGTTAAGTCATTTGTTTCTTGTTATCCATATCTGGATCGTAAACTTAACTTGTCCATCAAGATTAGTTGTACTTGCCAGTCGGGTTTAGTTAATCATCTATATTTGGGACTCACAAGAGGATATGAGGTTGGTGATGTGGGTGGGTCCGTAGGTGGGCTGTTGGGAGGGATGGAAGATACACTAGATGCAGGACTATTGTTATGAGGTGATAGTGATGAAATAGGAGTGGATGATGGAGAAGGTGGGTTTGGAATAGGAAGGGATGGGTTATTGGGTGTGGGATCAGTAGGTAGTGGTGTCGATGAGTGGTTGTAAGGAGGAATGGAAAAGAATAGGTTTGGAACATAGTACTATAAGTCACATCAACTGACTTATATACTCTTCCTAGTACAAGCATGTAAGGAATTAGGTTTAATTCCTTAAATGCTCACAACCACTTTTATAAGATCTTGTCCATGTCATCATGGACTTGGTCTATAAATGCAAAGTCTTCTCACAACTTGCAAAAAGCTTGAAACTTTAGCATTGAAACTTGTGAGATATACTCTAAGTAAAACTTACGAGTATTTCCAAGTTATTTAGATCACTTGTTTTTCGGGATTGTTTAGATACTTACACTTGGGTGTTTATCTTTGTTCCGCAACAATCCTTGTATTTGTTTATATATCAATAAATCAAATACATTAGAAAGGAAACAACGTGTCTCAATGCTACATACTTGATTATACATATATATATCTTTATATAGTTTCTGCCATTTAGTTCTTGTTATTTACGTTAAGTCATTTGTTTCTTGTTATCCATATCTGGATCGTAAACTTAACTTGTCCATCAAGATTAGTTGTACTTGCCAGTCGGGTTTAGTTAATCATCTATATTTGGGACTCACAAGAGGATATGAGGTTGGTGATGTGGGTGGGTCCGTAGGTGGGCTGTTGGGAGGGATGGAAGATACACTAGATGCAGGACTATTGTTATGAGGTGATAGTGATGAAATAGGAGTGGATGATGGAGAAGGTGGGTTTGGAATAGGAAGGGATGGGTTATTGGGTGTGGGATCAGTAGGTAGTGGTGTCGATGAGTGGTTGTAAGGAGGAATGGGAAAAGAATAGGTTTGAACAGGATTGGATTGTGGGTGTTCAGCAGGGTGGGCAGGAAAGATGTGTGGAATGAATTCAACATGTCTTGAATGATATAATTTAGATGTGGCGGGGTCGAAACATTTAAATGCTGATCGAGAGGTTGAGTACCCTAAAAAAATGCACGAATGGGAGCGATGTTGTAGCTTGGAGGTAGTATACGGGCGCAACCATGGGTAGCAAAGGCACCCGAATGGTTTGAGCTTCGTGTAGTCGGGTGGTTTCCCGAACAACATGTCACACGGGGTTTGGTTGTTAAGGATGGGAGTAGGAAGACGATTTATGAGATAGGTAGCTGTTTGGAAAGCATGTGGCCAAAATTTTTGAGGAAGGTTAGCAAAGTGTAAAAGAGCAAGGCCCGTTTCAACAACATGACGGTGACGTCTTTCGGCAACGCCATTTTGTTCGGGTGTATGGGGTGGGGTGGTGTAATGAGAGATTCCGTTTGAGGTGAGATAGGGTTTGAGACCGATATATTCACCACCATTGTCTGTGAATAGGGAGACGATCAGGGTCTTGAAGAATCGTTCAACCAAATATTTAAATTGGGGAAAAAGTGTAGAGATATCAGATTTGCGTTTCATGGGATACAACCAAATATACTTGGAGAAAAAATCAACAAATATGACATAATAGTTGAACCCATCAATGGAGGTATGTACTGGTCCCCAAACATCCGAATAAATGAGTTCCAATGGTTTGTGCACAATGAAAGAATTTTGACCAAATGGAAGTTTGTGACTTTTATTCAAGGAACAAGATTTACAATGAAACGACTCAGGTGACACTTTATTAGAATGTAGTCCTAATTTGGTAGATAACGACTTGAACACTTGGTACGAGGGATGCCCAAGAGTATGGTGCCACGCAAGTAGTGATCTTGTCCTGGTTGCATTAATTTGAGGAGATGAAGGAATCGGCCCGTAGTAAACATCATTGACGTTCACTCCCCGCATGAGATGCGCCCCCGTGCGTAGGTCCTTAACAATGAAATAAGATGGAAAAAATTCAACAGAGACACGGTTAGTACGACATATTTTTGCAACGGAAACAAGATGATTGCGTAACTGAGGAACAACGTGAACATTATCCAACAAGAGTGGTCGTGAGTTGGTTTGTATATTTGTATGACCAATATGTGTAATGGGAAGAGATTGACCATCACCTAATACAATTTCATCTGGGCCTCCGTATTCTGAAAGAACGGGTAACGAGTTCTGAGTTGGGGCTGTATGACCGTTCGCTCCGGTGTCCCACATCCATGCTGGTGCAGACCCTGGAGTAGGATAGGCAGAGGTGTAGTTGACTGATGTCGCTGCGCGTGTAGTACCTTGAACCGGATGGTAGTAGTCACGAAGGAAGCGCCCGAGTTTGCGGCAGTCCTTTGTCTCATGACCTGGGATGTTGCAGAAGTGGCAGTAGGCATTCTGTTAGGACGGTTTTGATTTTGTGTGTTGGTTTTGTCACGGATATTCCAGGAAGGGCGCGACTGGTTTGGTTTTTGGTAGCGGAATTCGGATACCATAATAGTTTAGAATTGAATGGTCGAATGAACCTAATTTCTCATTAACCTTTAGGGAATATATACAAGATACATGCACCAATTGTGGAGAAGATTAAGCTACCGTTACAACAACCTATTGACCTATTATTATGGTAAATGACTACCTAATATAACAGTATGTAAAATATATACATTAATAAAAAACATGTTAAATTATTTATTGTTAACACCCTTTTCATAAAAAGATTTAAAAATTTCTGGTCCATGGATAATGATTCTGATTTTGGTCAATTCCACTAGACATCCAATTTGTTGAGATTCCAATTCCCTTCCATTCTACCATTCATATTTAGTCATGAACAAAAAATCATAAATAAATAAAAATAAAAACAGAAAACAATATAACTAACTGAAAATTACGTGACAGAACCGAACTACTTAACCATAGATAGATTGGATGGAAAAATCTGACCAGAAAACAAAAATTAATAAAAAACAACAGGTATGTGATTTTTATGAAATATTATTATGGTCATTTATTTTTTATCAAAGATATTTTTATGTTGATATATTTATATCTTTTTAAGATTTTTTTTCCCCCAGTTATAAAAGATATATCATAAAATATATGCGGGTATATCTTTTTAACATACATATGTGGTCACTTTTAATATGGTTAGGAATGATTGCTTATAAGAAAATAGTGTCGAGAAAGAACGATATTTGTAATTATAAACATACCATGATCTATGTTTCAAAAAGATCATGGTATGTTTCAGAAAAGTATATTTGTTTTTTAAGTTTAAACTTAAAATTCATTTTTGTTATTAAGCATGTACATCAGTAATTAGCAATAGCAAGAAGATTAAAGTAGTGGTGCTTATGATTATCTCTAATTAACCATTTACCTTTACTTTAGTGACAACCCCGCTTTATAATATTTACCACAGGCTTTATTGGTGCCCAATGTCAAAAAGCACCACCATCCTTTTTTCTTTTTGTCATATGTCCAAGACTCCAAACTCCCAATTCACAAACAGGGTAAATTAGAAAAAGCATCATGTAATTTTGTTTATTGTTTGGGTAACATTTAACTATAAGTTATCAATCAAATTTACACTCTCCGTCTCACTTATCTATCTCTACTACATTATAAAACATTTGTCCTGTCAAATTTTTTCAACTTTCAACTTTTCAACTTTCAACTTTTCAAGCACTCATTTTCATCTATCTCCTCAAATCTCAACCACTCATTTTTTTCTCTCTCCTCCATAAATCATTTTATTCATCTAATTCATTCAAAATCTTTTATCTCAAAAATCGTACATCGATAAATTATAAAAATTATATGGGTGTTCTTAAAATTTCATGCTCTTTCATTAGAGAGGTCATTCGATATACTTTCGACGAATTTTTAAATCCGAGGGCGGAGCCCGTACGGCTAAGGCATTTGGCTATCACACTCTATGACCTATCACCTCCTATGACTTATCACATCGTATGACCTATCACCCCCACCATCTCACTGCCGCAACGCGCGAGTACTTTCTCTCGTACTATATTATCTCTACTACATTATAAAGCATTTGTTCCCTCCAAATTTTTTCAACTTTTCAACATTGTACACCTACTAATGCATAATGTACAATACATCTATATACATCTCAACCACTCATTTTTTCTCTCCTCAAATCTCAACCACTCATTTTTTTCTCTCTCCTCCATAAATCATTTTATTCATCTAATTCATTCAAAATCTTTTATCTCAAAAACCGTACATCGATAAATTATAAAAATTATATGGGTGTTCTTAAAATTTCATGCTCTTTCATTAGAGATGTCATTCGATATACTTTCGATGAATTTTTAAATCCGAGGGCGGAGCCCGGCTAAGGCATTTGGCTATCACACTCTATGACCTATCACACTCTATGACCTATCACACTTTATGACCTATCACCCCCACCATCTCACCGCCGCAACGCGCGGGTATTTACTCTCATAAAAAAGAAAAGCTTAACCGATACTTCAATCTTTAAATGTCAAACAACTAGATTATCTAACATATCGTCTTAGTGATAACAGTTGAGCGTGAAAGATAAAATGCTATATTTGTGATGTCGGGAATTAAAGTAATGTTCTAGGCTAATAATTTAAGATCCAAAACTAAGGTCGTAGTGATGATAAACACCTATATATGAACTTATAAGACACTCATTTTCAACAATGCTATTCATTAATCCATAATAATTCCATATATGTATAAGTTTTTTTATAAATTCACTTCAACTACTTTTTCCAATTTTTTCTATCAATGTATGAGGAATTGTTACGATATCATATTTATAACATGGCGTGATAGATTAAAATTAGTGTTACATACTTACATAGTTACATGGAGGAGAATATGAAGAAAGAAAAAAAAAAAGAAGCCTAAAACACTGGTCACTGGACTCCTATAATTGTGCTAGTGGGCTCTAGTATTGTCCTAAACTAAAGGTAGCAAGCCCAAGTGAGGAGCCCGGGAAGCAGTCATTCTCAAGATGACTGGGCCGAGCAGATGCGAGCAGGCTGACACGACTGTTTGGCGACCGAGTAGCTCTTTTTTTGGTTTTCCCCTCTTTATTTACTCCCTGCAACCAAACTTGTTTATAGGCATGTCAACATATCGTTTGACTAAATGTTTGTGTATGCTCAATTTAGCCTCCCCAACTTTTTACAGTGTAACGCCAGAGAATAATTACTAATTTTTTTAAGTGACCTTTCATTGAAAACCAAGGATGCCCGTTCATCGGTATCCCAGTCTTTATGTGTTAAAAGTGTAATCTTCTTCTCTCATAAGTTGCTTTATTTCTGCTTATATGTTCAGCTTAATTCTGTCTATTTGCTTATTGTATGATTAGTGTTGCAGGAAGGACTTGCAGCATAATGTTTTATGGTCAGAAGGGCTTAAGCTGTACATATGGAAGAAGATACAAGTGCAGGGACTGAAGTTGTAATTAGGAGATAGTTGTGTGTATATATACACACATACATCCAGATTTAGGGTTAAGAACCCTAAATCATTTACACACACATATTGTCTTTTCTTCTCTCTCTCTCTCTCTCGATATATATATATATATATACAAATATATATATATCTATATATATATATATATATACAAATATATATATCTCATCAATATAATTGTAATAATAATTAGATTTCAATCCTTGATTGTAATAGAACATTCAACAATTTAGTTGAGTGAATCATACTTGTGTAGCAGGTATGATTATTGTGGTTGTTTGATTTGAATCTATTTGAGAATAGATTAGTTTTTTCTGGAAATAAATTAAGATTTATTTCTGTTCATGGTATCAGAGCGGCGTATGATCATTTGATCACCGTTCTAATTTGTTCGTACGTATCGATCGAAGAAAACCCTAATTTTTTAGAAAATTAGGGTTAGGGTTTCTGTGTGGTTGTTTTGGGCGATTTCGGTTATAATCTTCATTCTCTGAAGGTTAATTGCATAGATCTGGTGGTTTTTCTGGTTGAAGATTCAAAACCCTAAAATCAATTTTAAATAATAAACATTTTAGGGTTTCTGTATCAGATCTGATTGATTCTTAGTTCTGCTGGTTCAATTGACTAAGTGAATCGATTGAAAAGCAGATCTCATCTTCCACTTTCAATCGACTAAGTGAATCGATTGAAAAGTGGATCTCGTCTTCCGCTGATTTTTTCATATGATAGCACTGTTTGCATTCTCCTTCCTTATCTCTTTTTTATTTTTTTAAAATCAAGTTTTTTTTCTCTTATCTCTCGTAAAAACCTTCGTGTTAAACTTAACCTATCTCCGTGAGAGGTGTGGAATCCTGTCCCTGTCACGTTTGTGAGAGAAAGATATTTTTAAAATTTATATATATCTATATTTCTTTTCTGTTTAAATTTGCTTGCTTATATTTGATATATTGTGATTGATTGTGACTGTTAATTGAGATTAATTATTAGTTGTGTTAATTGAGATTAATTGTTTGTGACTGGTTGATCTGTTTGCAATGGATGGTGATAATGTTAATAATGGTTATGAATATGAGTATGAAAAATCTGAAATTAGTGAAAATAATATTACTAAAATCAGTAAGTTGGATTTAGGAAGTCCTTTACATCTACATCCTAATGATTCTAGTACTCTTTCTATTGTGTCAATAAAGTTAAAAGGAACTAAAAATTATCAAGTATGGAGTTGTGCTATGCTACTTGCTTTAGAGGCTAAAAACAAAGTTGGCTTTATTGATGGTACATGTAAAAGATTTAATGTAGATGAAGTACTAGGAAGACAGTGGGATAGATGTAATGCTGTGGTTATGTCTTGGATTCTGAATTCAATTGCTAAAGAATTATATCTTGGTCAAATTTTTTCTAGAAAACCTTCTCTTGTGTGGGAAGAACTGAAAGAAAGATATGATAAAGTTGATGGTTCTGTTATTTTCAATTTACATCATAAAATCAACTCATTGTGTCAAAATGGTATGCCATTGTCTGATTATTATCACAAGTTAAATGCTCTGTGGAAACAATTTGATGCTTTAGTTCAACTTCCTAGATGTACTTGCCATGCTGCTCAAGATTTTTCTAAACATACTCAATTGTTGAAACTAATGCAATTTTTAATGGGACTTGATGATGTGTATTTGACTGTTAGAAGTAATATTTTGACTAAAGATCCTCTACCTTATCTTAAAACTGCTTATTCTATTCTATCTAGGGATGAGTCACATAGAGGAATTACTACTTCTAATAAATCTCAAACTTCTGCCTTTGTGTCTAAAGTGAATAACAACAGAAATATCTCTAACTTTAGATCTTCTAGAAGTAACTTTAATCAAAATACATCTAAAGGTCCTTCTAGAAATATCCCGATGTATTTCGATACCTTTTACATAAGAGGCATCACCGAGATCTTTTATGTCGACATTATGCGAAAATAAACGCTTCGACTTACGCAACATATCCAAGTTGTTACTTGCAAGAATATCATCCACGTGCAAAACAAGGATGGTAAATTTACTCCCACTGATCTTGAGATAGGTGCATTAATCCACTTGGTTCTTTAGGAAGTCTTGTCCTTTTATGACTTCATTAAACTTAAGGTACCATTTTAATGATGCTTTCTTCAACCCGTATATGGACTTATTCAACTTGCGGACCATGTGCTTTTTACCTTCTGGAATTTCAGGTTCACATGTATCCGTCTTATTGCAAGTTTCCATTCAGGAAAGTGATCTTGACATCCATCTGATGTAACTCTAAATCATAATGAGCTACGAATGTCATGACGATCCTTAAGGAATCTTTAAGAGAGACAAGAGATAAGGTCTCTTGATAATCGATTCATTCCTTTTGAGTAAAGCCCTTTGCAACTAGTTTGGCCTTATAGCGTTTAAAGTTTCCATTCGGGTCTAATTTGGTTTTGAAGATCCATTTGCAACCTACAGGTTTGGATTCTTCAAGAAATTCAACCAAGTCCCAAACGTCATTATGCTATATGGAATTAAGCTCTCAAATTATGGCTTCATTCCACTACTAAGTGGCCCGATCGCTATTAATGGCTTCTTAATAAGAATAGAATTAGTAAGCTTTCCAACGTCCTCAACTTCAGTTAAATAAGTTATGAAATCATCAAAAGTTATGGCCTTGCATGACCTAGATGATCTCCTGAGTTGATTTTTAGGTTCAGTAAGGAAGATGTTTTAGCATTAGTAGTAAGATGCTTTGCTTTAGCATTATTAATAAGATGCTTTATCATTAGTAGTATCCTAATTAGGAGGGTTAGGATTCTGATAGAGAAGGTGGATCAGTGATGTTAGGAGCAGCGTTGGGTACAAGAGGAGTTATCGGAGGAGTAATAATAACCGACAAGTGGTTCCCCCCGCTTCTTGTACTTAATGCAAATCCAAGTTATGATTTGTCGTGCTCCCACTGATCTCTTAGTTCTCGAAAAACGTGGCATGATGCGTGTCAATAATGCTAGTAGTATATGAAAGACAGTAAAACTAATAACCGATAAAGAAACATGTAAGGGATTTAGGATCCAGTTTCTTTTAGTTAGGGTTATAGAGTTATGCTTCGGCAGGACAATCTCATATTTTCATATATTTTAGACTCAGTTTCCTTTCTGTCCATGAGTCTTAGGGACAGATTCTGATGGAACTCTTATTGAGTATATGAAAAGCTGTTTTAAGGCCTCAGTCCAAAAGAAAATAGGTAAGTTAATGTTGAAAAGGCATACTCTTCACCATGTCCATTAAGGTTCTATTTCTCCTTTTAGCAACATCATTTCGTTGAGGAGAACCTGCATGGTGTATTGGTTTATTATGCCATGTTCCTTTCAAAAGTTATGGAAAGGACCATGAGCTTCACCAATATCAGTATGTCAACCATAACACTCACCTCCTTTATCTGATCTCACAACTTTTATTTTACGATCAAGTTGGTTTAAAACCAAAGGTTTAAGATCAACAAAAGTTTGTAAGGATTCGGATCAGATATAGGTGCATATAACATGAATAATCGTTAATGAATGTAATAAATGATGCATGTCCTGAAATGGATGCGGGATAGGGGCCACCAACATCAGAGTGAATTATTTCCAACAGGTTGGAACTTCTAGTGGCTCCTTTCTTAATCCCTTAAGCCATTTCGCCTTTGAAGCATTAAATACATGTTTCAAAATCACTAAAGTCAAGAGAATGTAATATTCCATCCTTTATGAGTCGTATCATGCGAACTCGTGAGATGTGGCTAAGATATTTATGCCACAACATGGAAGAATTCTCTAATTATTTAGGTGATTTTGTCTTTGTTTTATTTATGTCATCAATATTAGGAGACAACAAAGACTGTGACAAATTATGATCTAGTTCTAACTTAAACAACAATCCATTCAAGAAACTAGGATCACGTAATGCATTATTATGAGTAATGGCAATCTCGTCGCAACCATGAATTATTACATAACCTTCAAGGTCTTAGACTAGAAAAATAGATACAAGGTTTCGAGAAATTCCCGGTACACATAAGGTATCTACTAGTCTAATACACTTTCGAATGTTTATATGTAAATCATAAGTCTCCATGGTTTCGACATATAAGAGATCAACCCTTCCAACTCTAAGCTTTCTTTGGTCATTTGATAGTTTCTAGATTGTTTGTAATCCTTGTATTGATTTGGTCACATGGACCATAGAACTAGAATCACTCACACATGTATTAATAGGTACATCAAACATAAAAGAATCAAATATTACAAAACAATAAGTTAACATAAGGCTCTACTTAGAATTTACATCACCTTTGGGCAGAAGTAACTAATATCTAAGTACACATGAGCATTAGGGTCATGCAACACAACGCTTATCTTTTGACCTTTGGGCACAAATGATAAAACCATGTACATTAGTGCGAAGCCCCCACACATTACGGGGGTCCGGGGGCAGCGCCCCTGGAAGCGGGGTCCAAGGGGCGGCAGCCCCTGGCGGGGTAAAGTGCTATGGAAAAAATGTCTTAGAAAAAATTATTTTTGAAAAATAAGAGACAAATTTAGCCACAAATTATAAGGTAAAATAGTAAGCACGAGTTCATTCATCAGCTAAAATCATCTTTAGTATAACACGAACTTAAGTTATAACTCGTGAGTAAGTAAGCACGAAGATGACAGTAAGTTCGTGATGATGTAAGCACGAAGACATCCTTAAGTGTAAAATAGTAAGCACGAGTTCATTCATCAGCTAAAATCATCTTTAGTATAACACGAACTTAAGTTATAACTCGTGAGTAAGTAAGCACGAGTTCATTCATCAGCTAAAATCATCTTTAGTATAACACGAACTTAAGTTATAACTCGTGAGTAAGTAAGCACGAGTTCATTCATCAGCTAAAATCATCTTTAGTATAACACGAACTTAAGTTATAACTCGTGAGTAAGTAAGCACGAGTTCATTCATCAGCTAAAATCATCTTTAGTATAACACGAACTTAAGTTATAACTCGTGAGTAAGTAAGCACGAGTTCATTCATCAGCTAAAATCATCTTTAGTATAACACGAACTTAAGTTATAACTCGTGAGTAAGTAAGCACGAGTTCATTCATCAGCTAAAATCATCTTTAGTATAACACGAACTTAAGTTATAACTCGTGAGTAAGTAAGCACGAGTTCATTCATCAGCTAAAATCATCTTTAGTATAACACGAACTTAAGTTATAACTCGTGAGTAAGTAAGCACGAGTTCATTCATCAGCTAAAATCATCTTTAGTATAACACGAACTTAAGTTATAACTCGTGAGTAAGTAAGCACGAGTTCATTCATCAGCTAAAATCATCTTTAGTATAACACGAACTTAAGTTATAACTCGTGAGTAAGTAAGCACGAGTTCATTCATCAGCTAAAATCATCTTTAGTATAACACGAACTTAAGTTATAACTCGTGAGTAAGTAAGCACGAGTTCATTCATCAGCTAAAATCATCTTTAGTATAACACGAACTTAAGTTATAACTGTGAGTAAGTAAGCACGAGTTCATTCATCAGCTAAAATCATCTTTAGTATAACACGAACTTAAGTTATAACTCGTGAGTAAGTAAGCACGAGTTCATTCATCAGCTAAAATCATCTTTAGTATAACACGAACTTAAGTTATAACTCGTGAGTAAGTAAGCACGAGTTCATTCATCAGCTAAAATCATCTTTAGTATAACACGAACTTAAGTTATAACTCGTGAGTAAGTAAGCACGAGTTCATTCATCAGCTAAAATCATCTTTAGTATAACACGAACTTAAGTTATAACTCGTGAGTAAGTAAGCACGAAGATGACAGTAAGTTCGTGATGATGTAAGCACGAAAACATAAGTCGTGATGACGTAAGCACGAAGATGACATAAGTTCGTGATGATGTAAGCACGAAGATGTACTAAGTTCGTGATGATGTAATCACGAGTTCATTCATCAGCTAAAATCATCTTTAGTATAACACGAACTTAAGTTATAACTCGTGAGTAAGTAAGCACGAAGCACCATGAGAATCACATTTGACCTTTGGGCACAAATGATAAAACCATGTACATTAGTGCGAAGCCCCCACACATTACGGGGGTCCGGGGGCAGCGCCCCTGGAAGCGGGGTCCAAGGGGCGGCAGCCCCTGGCGGGGTCCAAAGTGCTATGGAAAAAATGTCTTAGAAAAAATTATTTTTGAAAAATAAGAGACAAATTTAGCCACAAATTATAAGGTAAAATAGTAAGCACGAGTTCATTCATCAGCTAAAATCATCTTTAGTATAACACGAACTTAAGTTATAACTCGTGAGTAAGTAAGCACGAAGATGACAGTAAGTTCGTGATGATGTAAGCACGAAGATGACAGTAAGTTCGTGATGATGTAAGCACGAAGACATCCTTAAGTCGTGATGACGTCAGCACGAGGATGTGTGAAGTTCGTGATGATGTCAGCGCGAAGTTGTCATATGCTCGTGATGACGTAAGCACGAGTTGGCGTGCGAAGATAGCTGAAGTTCGTGTGATGACATAAGTGCGAAGAGGTGCAGACTTCGTGATGACGTCAGCACGAATTCGTGATGACGTTAGCACGAAGTTCTTTGATTCTGCATATTCTGAGTTCGCGAAAACCCTCGAGATCGAACCAAAAACATTATAGGTCTTCGTAACGTGGCTCTGATACCACATGTTGGAATAAACATGATTCGATTCGAGTGATAAAACATCCCCAATCGTCCTGTGGAACCTGTAAGAGCATAAAGCATAATTGCTATTGATTTCGGGTTCCCAAAACAAGGTGATTGATTAATAATGGGATGAGTAATTCGGCTGTGGCTTGATGCACGAATTGGAGAGGAGAAAACACAAGAATTTAAGGGTGAATTATGTGTGTGTATTAACCTAAACTTAGGGTTAATTACTCTCTATTTATAATGAAAGTAATTACACATTCAACCCCTTTGGTGTTTAATGTGTGTACCATTAGTTCTCTTAGTTACAATCACCTAATGGGAAACCCTATACTACGTCTCTAAGAGTAAATACGCCCATCATATATTTACTTAGACATAGGGATTTCATTATCGTCAATTATCATATCAGGAATGATAAACGATCAGTGACGGTCACACTAACGTGGTTCCAACACAACAAACATGGGCTTTGCATATTATCTTTTTCAACATTATACACAAAGAGGTGCTTCTGTAGTTCTGTGACTTGTGCGAAAATGTATGATTCCGTGAAGTAGTTTTAACTAACCACAAAACAAGATATATGTTTCAAAACTTAGTCACAAAGTTAATGACACATAATGAAATGAAGGGCCAAAAATGGCTAAGTAATTGAAATTTTTTTTTGAAGGGATTAGTATATGTGAATGTAACTAACTATAGACGAATGTCTATAGTGCGAAAAAACTTAAGTTGTGTTCATTATATGTAATGAACTTTCGCATCCTGTGCATTGTATGTATTCGGGTATATGTGGCAACCATACAAGCTGTCACTTATAAGTTTTTGATTGGTCGGATACATACAATACACAAGATTTGAAAGTTCATTACATACAATGAACACAACTTTAGTTTTTTCACACTATAGACATTCGTCTATAGTTAGTTACATTCACAGATACTAAACCCTTTTTTTAATTAAGGGATAAAATACTTTCATCTAAAAAATAGAAAGTAATACATTATTTTCTCAAAAAGAATTATACTCATTTAATTATTTGTTCGAATTAAGCCTACATGTTTGTATATATAGACTTTTATTAACCACGTAGTAATCTATGTGTATCAGATACAGGACATGACACCTTAATACGTATATCACGATTCAATTTCTTCAAGATCTTTTTTGAATAAATTCAGTCGTATATATACGCATTTAGTTGTCACGATAAATTAAACAAAATTAATTGTTTTTTTCAGGCTTTCTTTTAATCAATAAATTCATAAATAAACTATAAAGATGGGAGACATTAATTCTTAAAAAGACTTGTATGTGAGTAATAATTACTATAAGTACTTTATTTAAATTCATTCATTTAGTCAGGGTATGGGGTATCAAGATTGGAAGCAATACATATGCGTAAGTCATCCATTTGCATGAAAGCTTTTTGATCTCTATCGTTGAAGATTGGAATATGAAGTCGGAAGCATAACATATGCTTAGGAAAGAAGACCCATTCACCTTGGTACCTATTCCTAAGCAAAAGATGGTGGATTTTTTGGCCCATTATATGTACTTCTTGTAAATGTTAGAGCTTATTATTTAACAACGTTTTTGTTTTATTTCTTGGACAAAATAACTTAATATTTAGTTTTTAAGTTAGCTAAATATATTAACTATAAGTTAAGCTTAGTGTAGTTTGGTAAAGGTTAAATCATAAAAGGTATTAAGCTAAAGACAAATCAAGAATGTTGATATTCATCCACGATGTTATAGTTTGTCAATGTCAATATTAGATGGTAGGTGAATAATTCTTTTTCAAAAAAAGTAGCTATATAATTTTGTTTGTTAATATACATAATAATCTCATATATTGTCTCAAATAGAAATCTAACCCCATGACTAAAAGGTTAATGGTTTAACTTATTAACAGTTAAATTTAACATTATTTTAATTCCAAGTAACCATATTATAGTCTGAATGTGGAAAATGTTGAATACTTAAGCATCAAGTATTGAAACTCCAACTCAGAACGTCCCGTCAGCGTCACATGAATTTTCACAACATTAACTTTTACCATTTTATGATCCTTATGGGTACGTAAGATGTGTTGACACAATGGTGCGTTAAATTTAAAGTTATCACTTCTAATTATCAAAAATAAGAAGAAAGGCACTTACTGTGGCACACACATACACACAAAGAGAGAAAAGGGTAATGTTGATACTCACATAGTCACATGTATTTAAACAACTACCAACAAATTAAGAAACCCACCAAGTGAATAATTGATGGGCACAAACTCACTAGAGTTTGACATTTTGGGTGGTGCCAACTGTGGGTTTCTTTACATCAATTCAAATAAATGAAGGGTGCTTATTCAAGGAAGAGTTTAAGGGCAAGTTTAGTTATCCATTGAGAGGTTATCTAGCTTTTTTAGGCCAAAAAGGACCACATGCAATAAATTAGTACCATGTGGGATGTGATCATGGTTATGGTTGTGGCGAACGTTGATGCATTAGCCAAGTTTCGAGTGCGCAAAGACGATGCCCAGTCTCGGCATATGAAAGGAGGTGGTCAAGTCAGGGTTGCCTACTTACTACGTGCTGATGTAAACAACGATAGGCTTTATAAGGGACAACACGATTTCATAGTTGTTGGGATGTGAATGATGCTTGATGTTTTATGATACTTTTCTTGTCCATTTGTTTCATAATCGACATTTTGTTTTTTGAACCACCGAAATAGACATCATGTTATTGACAGGCTTCAAAGCTCGCAACTTTTAATCCAAAAATACTCGATTAGTAGTTGTGTGTCAAGCCTATTTAAGGTTTTAGAAAGGGCCTCTTGACACAATAGTCATAGTCATAGTTGCCATTCATTTCAGTTCAATTATACATTTGATACATAATATCTTAATATTAGCTAATGTAACATCAATGAAACTATATACAATTCATAATAAATCTTGAAATACCCTTTGGGATAAGTAAAAACAATATGGCAAACCACCATATTCAATCCCAATGAAGTAAAAAAATATCGTGAAGCCACAATTATGCATTACTATAGGATCCCCAAAAATAAGTTAATCACAGTAACTACATGATCTTTAACAATTTTTATGAATATTTCCAACTTTCAACTACACAAAAAAGTACAAATCTGGTTTTTCATTTGCATAGAATCCACATACAAAAACAAAAATCTCAGTCTAAACTTAAACAAAAAATCAATTCGACAACATTTAAACCATATCAAGACTTCATACATACATTTGCCTATCCTATAAACTTAAACCCGCAACCTGTAAGTTATCAGTATGCCTCCCTAGAGCTAAAATCCCGATGATTTAAACGCGCATAATATGCAAGTTAAACATAGCATACAACAATACCGCAAGACTAAAACCCAATATACAGCTATTACGAACTAGTTGGATATTTAAAATTTTAACTACCGGCATTATATCACAAATATTTAAGAGGAATATGGTTCTATATGGTGGCAGGTCTTTGTCAAAAATTTCCACCAATCTTTATGTGTATTATATATATATAATTCACAATAAAGACCAAAAAGTATGATCCAATGAAAGTTGACCTTATTTCACATGAATCACTTGAAAAATCCCAACAATCAATCAAGCTGGACATTAAAGTTGGTTGTTCCCAATTCAAACTTCAAGATATCTTAAAACCATCAATCAGATTCAAACTTGAATAGTAGAGTAATAATTTGAAGATCATCATAAGTCGACACTAATGTATATGAAGAAAGAATTTAAACAAATAAATATGATTTGAAAGCCAAAAAAACATGAAAACTACTAATAATACATGATGTAACAATGTTGATCATGACTCATGAAAATGATGATTATACTATAAAATGTAAAATTAAAAAAAAAAAAAACCCAAAAGTATGATAATAACAAGGAGAAAGAAGAAGAAGAAACTGATGATGGATGATAATCTCTATACATATGATAAAACTTGTCTGCAACCTACAAATTATCCCTGACAATTTTTATTTTCACAAAACGAATTTTATCCCATAACAATTTCGAATAAATATTGGGGGAAAGAATCTTCCTCCTCCACCTCTTTACCTATGCTGCAGCTTCTCGTTCGTCACAAGGATGATCATCAATCAAGATATATATAATTATATATGTAAAAATACCCGCAAAAATCTTATAACTTTTTTATGTTTGTCATCACTACATGGTGATGAAAAATTCAACAATTTGTATAGACTCTAATTGCAGGGTGTGTTTGTTTGAGCACGAGAATTATGGGAAAATTCTATTAAAGAATCAATAGAAAGGGGGTGGTGGAGGTGAAGCATACGATACACTAATTACCGGAGGTAGTGGGCCTTCATATGCAGGTGCTGGTGGTGGTGGGCTTTCGTATACTATTGGTGGTGGTGATGGATTATGGTGGACTGGTGGTGGTGGTGAATTATGGTGGACTGGAGGTGGTGGGAGAGTCGGTGAGGGAGGGGGCGGTGAGTATTCAATGCAAGGAGGTGGTGGTGGCGGTGGGGGTTCTATACAAAGAGGTGGTAATGGTGGGGGAGGTGAATGGGTTGGAGGCGGTGGCGAGTGGTGTACTGGTGGTGGTGGAGGTGATGAATAGATGTATTTGGGTGGGGGCGGTGGTGAGTGTGGCGGTGGAGGCGGTGAATGAGGTGGGGGTGGTGAATGAGGCGGTGATGGTGGTGGTGGTGAATTATAGTAGTAAGGTTGCGGCGGCAGTGGGGACATAGTGGGTGATGGAGGTGGAGACGCAGTTGGTGGTGGTGGAGGTGGTGGTCTTACACAATAAGGAATTGGTGGTGGTGACATAACTGGTGGTGGCGGAGGTGGAGGAGGTGGTGGTGGTGACATAACTGGTGGTGGCGGAGGTGGAGGTGATGGTGGAGGCGGTGGGAATAACTGGTGGTGGCGGAGGTGGAGGAGGTGGTGGCGAATATACAGGTGGTGGTGGTGACATAACTGGTGGTGGCGGAGGTGGAGCGGAGGTGGAGGTGATGGTGGAGGCGGTGGGGGCGAATATACAGGTGGTGGTGGTGATGGTGGAGGAGGTGGTGGCGAATATACAGGTGGTGGTGGAGAAGGTGGAGGCGGTGGGGGTGGAGGAGGTGGTGGGGGGGGCGAGTATACAGGTGGGGGCGGTGGAGGAGGTGACGGTGGTGGAGGGGGAGGACGGTGGTGGTGGTGACATAACTGGTGGTGGAGGTGGAGGAGGTGGTGGTGGTGACATAACTGGTGGAGGCGGTGGGGGCGAATAAACAGGAGGAAGTGGGGGCGGTGGAGACGGTGGTGGTGGAGAAGGAGATGGTGGTGTATAAACAGGTGGCGGAGGCGAAGATGGTATTACAACAGGTGGCGAAGGGGTAACAATAGGCGGTGAAGGCACGGGGACAGGTGGTGGTGGTGGAGGAATTGACGGAACAAAAGGAGCACACCTAAATGCACTACAATGTATCTTCTTAGAAGCCATAAGCTTACACTGATTAGGCGACCGCTGAGCCGACCTAGAAGGCAAGCAATTCCGTCGATCGTCAAACGCACTTAAACTCAAACAAACCGGCGGTTCACCAGTGAAGAAATTATCCGAAAACGTAAAGTTCTCCAACCGCGGCAACTTGCAAATACTTTCGGGTATTTTCCCAGTCAAGTAGTTATGGGCCACATTCAGCTGTTCCACACTAACCATACCCGAAATACTCTCTGGCAAAGGACCCATGAGCTCATTAAAGCTAACATCAAACACCGTTACATTATTCAACATCCCAATTTCATCAGGAACACATGACCTCAACCCATTATTCATCATAATTATCTCATTCAAAGTATCGGACATGTTCCCAATACTCGCTGGCAAACACCCATGAAACCGGTTATTCGCCAACACAATAACGGAAACAGGTGAATTACCGAAATTATCCGGTAACTCGAACCTAAACCTGTTATGATTAATGAAAATAGCATCCAAATCTTTATCAAATAATTCCTTAGGCACATTCCCTTCAAATTCATTAAACCGCAGATCTAAAAACTTTAATTTGGGTAACTTTAACACAACATGAGGAAATTTACCAGCAAACCGATTGTTACTGATATCAAGCTCAAACAATAACTTCAGCTTTTTAAACTTTTTCGGAATAGTGCCACAAAACCGGTTTGAATTGATATGAAACAAAGCCAGATCGGTTAACAAGCCTAATTCTTCAGGCAAATAACCGGCAATGTCACCATGATTAAGGTCGATACCGGCCACGGTTCTTTCAGACCGGTTATCAGGAGCCGGGGCGCAAAACACTCCGGTATAGCTACAAACATCAGATCCGACCCAATCTGTAGTCAGATTGTTCGGATCTGAGAGGATAGCTTGCTTCCATGCTTGTAAAGCAATGTAAGCATTTCTAATCCTGAGGTTTTCAAAAACCAAACTAGGATCTACTGTAACATTTTCTCCCCGGTCACCAAACTCGTCTAGATAATACAAAAGCTGTCGTCGTTGGAGTGCTTCATTGTCGGTCAACCGACCGGAAACACTCACATCATTAGTATCGGAAACACACGACACACGACCACCAAATGAAAACACTGCTAGCACCACAACTACTAAAATAACAGATAAGATGCTCTTCTTCATTTCAACAACAAATTAGACATCTATCTGATGATACATGAATTATATGATGATAATAATTAGTAAAATGTTTTGATGAATTTTGTATATAACAAAATCAGAAGAAACGAGGGTGATGGATTTATGTTTTTTGAAAATGTGGGTGTGGAATGAGGGGGGTTTTGAGATTGTGAACTGTGAAGGAAGGGATTTTTCTAGGGATTTTGGAGGAGCGTGTGAAAGGGATGAGAGAGAAGACAGCTAAATCACAGCTCGAAACCCACCAGATACTCTCTCACTAGCCAAAGGAGAAAAATAAATAGTAGTATTAGACTTGATCTTTATGTAATAAATATAGGATAAATATAGGGAGAGAGAAAGAGAAATTGTAAATATATTTACTACAGTATTGAATTGAACGACGGAGGCCGGCAGGATTACCGGCTTGGACTTGGCCCAGCCGGTTTGAATACTTTTCAAGACTTTTAACATGTTATTCCCCTCAACTTTAGATGGCCTTTCTTTTTGGTCCCCCGTTCTGTTTCCTATTCCGTACGTTGGCATTTTGTATATGAACCCTAGTGGTCGACCAAGGAAAATGTTTCAAAAATTAAGCTACTCATGTTTGAATTCAATAACCGTTTTTCTCGGATAATAAAAAAAAAATCTCCGTTTCTTGTCAAGTTATATATTCTAGAATATATAACTTGACAAGAAACGAACATTTCTATTTTTTCTATTAAGAACACTTCTTTTTGGATCTCAAACGAGACACCGATTATGCTTTACGAATCATAGATATACAAAGCAACGGGATACGTATTGTGCTAGTATAAGTTTTACATGATACTTATTAGTTACTCCGTATTACATTTCCTATCCTTTATGAAGTCAAACAATTGCATTTGCTCCAAGAAAACTGTTTATAAAGTTCCAAGTTTTGCAAATGAGTACAAGTATGAGGATATGGTCTACAAATGTCTTATCATCTCAATTTGTCTATTTGTGTGCTTATTCTTATGGATATTTTTCTAACCGTTTGCATCTTTAACGAGGAGAAAACACGGAATAGTTATGTAAGAACAAACGCTGCATTACATATTAATGTAATTCTAACAAAAGATTTTAACTTCTAGGCTCATTAGAATTTTATCTATGTGATGGTGATAATTGATAAATGATACTTATATTAAACTTTTAGAATATTTAAAAAGGATTAAAATTTTGTGACACTATTTCGCTTTGTTGACCATTTGGTGACGTAGTTTATAAAGGTTTTATAATTCTTTTGACACTAAAAATAAATAACGTATTCTAGTAAACATTTTTTATCGACAAAATAATCTATTCCTATTCAAACAAATATATCAAAATAAAATCGAGGATCAAAGTGTTTTCTTGCGATGTCATTTCACAATGGTCTTGCTTTATAGTTAACATATACAACAGTCATGAAGAAAAGTACGATGACAATTTTCGATAGCTTGATTTGAATTGTATATCGTCACTTCCTTTTAGTTTGGGAACGAAATAGATTACGAATAAAAAAAATCAAATACATGGAAGATTAAATTTCATAAATTCTATAATATTAGGATATTGCTTTGTACTGTAATAGATCGTATTAGGGATGTGCAAATGACCCGTGACCCGCCCGACTTTGGTCCTGACCCGAGCCGACCCGCCCGAAGCCCTAACTGGCCGATTCACGTGTCAAGTTTTTGTTGCATTTCCGGGTCACGGGTTGGCCGGGCCGGATCGAGTCGGGTGATGCCAAAAACCAGAATGTGAAGAAAACCTGCGACCTGGGTCACGGTTCCGTTTTTTATGCACTCGCAGGTCACGGATCAACCCGGTTCGAACCGGGTTTCGACCCGTGTACATCCCTAAATCGTATCATATCTGTGTTATATCATATTATATGATATCATATACTCATTTAGTAGTAATCATATAGTAATGTAATATTACATCACATTGTAACATAGCTTAATATTTCTTATAATGTTGTATACTGTTTGATATATTGGGTAGTAATTGTAATAGTTATATATTGTTTTACGATTACGATATTGCATTCTGAATTTGTAATATGATATAACCAGCATTTATATATAAAAAGAAATAAATTAATTAATTAAAAAATATTACATTGTGAATTTTTGATATGATACAGTCAGCATTTATAATCAATATATCTTTTATATATATTAAGAGAGAACCCTTAAATAGTTTAATAAAAAAATCTATACCTTACATTAAAATTCATTCTTTATTTTCCACCCTTGAATCAAAATACTTACATCATCTTTGACTGTAATTTTAGTCAAAGACGTTTTTAGTCCTCCAACTTCCACTATTTTTTTCGAACACTCATACATTTTGACCTTTTGCAACTCTCCACTATTTTTTTTCCATAACACTCATACATTTCGACCTTTTGCAACTCTCCACTATTTTTTTTCCATAATATAGATTGCAAGCTAGCAATATAGATTGCTTATAAAAGGTAATTGCATGGGAACCCCCTGATCCCATGTACTTGCAAGCAATCTGAAAAAACGCACTTTTAAGTGCGATCAAACGAAATTTTACAAAAATCATGTCCGATGTTTTAATAACAAAGCAATATGAGAAACACTCTTTTAAACGAATATTTTTAACTCCGATCCATATTTTAATAAGGGTTCTTATTTACAAGTTTACAAATTCTTGATTTTTTTCAATAATGATTATGATCGATCTTTCACATTCTGATTAGGGGTTTTCTTTACAAGATGATTAAAATACAAGATAAATCTAAAATACAAGATATATTAATCAAAGATAAATTTCATAAATTCTATAATATTAGGATATTGCTTTGTACTGTAATAGATCGTATTAGGGATGTGCAAATGACCCGTGACCCGCCCGACTTTGGTCCTGACCCGAGCCGACCCGCCCGAAGCCCTAACTGGCCGATTCACGTGTCAAGTTTTTGTTGCATTTCCGGGTCACGGGTTGGCCGGGCCGGATCGAGTCGGGTGATGCCAAAAACCAGAATGTGAAGAAAACCTGCGACCCGACTCGAACCTTCACGGTCTGGGTCACGGTTCCGTTTTTTATGCACTCGCAGGTCACGGATCAACCCGGTTCGAACCGGGTTTCGACCCGTGTACATCCCTAAATCGTATCATATCTGTGTTATATCATATTATATGATATCATATACTCATTTAGTAGTAATCATATAGTAATGTAATATTACATCACATTGTAACATAGCTTAATATTTCTTATAATGTTGTATACTGTTTGATATATTGGGTAGTAATTGTAATAGTTATATATTGTTTTACGATTACGATATTGCATTCTGAATTTGTAATATGATATAACCAGCATTTATATATAAAAAGAAATAAATAAATAAATTAATTAATTAAAAAATATTACATTGTGAATTTTTGATATGATACAGTCAGCATTTATAATCAATATATCTTTTATATATATTAAGAGAGAACCCTTAAATAGTTTAATAAAAAAATCTATACCTTACATTAAAATTCATTCTTTATTTTCCACCCTTGAATCAAAATACTTACATCATCTTTGACTGTACTTTTAGTCAAAGACGTTTTTAGTCCTCCAACTTCCACTATTTTTTTCGAACACTCATACATTTTGACCTTTTGCAACTCTCCACTATTTTTTTTCCATAACACTCATACATTTCGACCTTTTGCAACTCTCCACTATTTTTTTTCCATAATATAGATTGCAAGCTAGCAATATAGATTGCTTATAAAAGGTAATTGCATGGGAACCCCCTGATCCCATGTACTTGCAAGCAATCTGAAAAAACGCACTTTTAAGTGCGATCAAACGAAATTTTACAAAAATCATGTCCGATGTTTTAATAACAAAACAATATGAGAAACACTCTTTTAAACGAATATTTCTTAACTCCGATCCATAATTTAATAAGGGTTCTTATTTACAACTTTACAAATTCTTGATTTTTTTCAATAATGATTATGATCGATCTTTCACATTCTGATTAGGGGTTTTCTTTACAAGATGATTAAAATACAAGATAAATCTAAAATACAAGATATATATAATTATCAAAGAAAATATTTTTCCTCATTACGGTATATTTTTTCTTTTCTCAGTTTTTTATACCTTTTAGTCAGCTTTTTATATGTATAAATTTAACTATTTTAATATGGTTTTCTCGTGTTTCACGCGGGTTATAAGCTAGTATAATTATATATCATCATAGTTATTTATCAATGGTTTGTGTAGGAAAGAAAATTATACAATATATACATTTAAATAACAACTAGAACATGAGTTTCAAAATACTTTGGCATCACCGTATTTTCATTTACGATATTTTTTCCCCTCTTCTCTTCTTTAATTTTTTAAAGTTGATAATGATCATTTATCCATGAACAAATAAAAGTTAATTATTTTATTTCATTATAAAATGTGTGTTTTGTACCACTTATTTTATACATCCAGCACAATGTAAAACTTATACAACATAGTGCAAGTTATTAACACAACAATGAGATAGATGAATTAAACAGAATAATATGTTGTATTTTAACTAAATTGACATTATAGTTAATAAAAAGGTAACATATCTATACCTACATATAAAAAGAATAGCCCCATCATTTATGAAATGTTGAAATTATTCTATGCAATATGACAATAATGTTGAAATTATGAGAATATTTCAATATATTTATACGGCCTCATATCTATAAACTTTTAGGGTCGCACGCGAAGAATGGGGAGGCCTTAGTTGAACTTCATATTTATAACAAAAGAACCATTAGAAATGATAATAACTAGAAGTTTCTAAAAATAGTTTTTGGAAAGTTTCCAAAAATATATTTGGGAATGACGAGCGGGTTAGAAACGCGAGTCGGGTCGAAAGCGGGATGATGAGCGAGATTTGTTAACTTAAATTCCTAACAAGTTTTAAATTTATTTATTACAAGGTTAACTTCTCTACTACACTCACTCACGGACAGTGGACCCGATCGTTTATAGTATAGCAAATAGGTAAGACCAGGATCGTTCTCAGGGACTATGTCTAAGAATGCAGCTAGGTGTAATTCTAAGATTGTTGGGGGTTTGTCACGATTTAATTACTAAAACTAAATTCAAAGTAATCTAGCAAAAGTTTCCAACCGCTTGGTCTAGCGAGGAAACACGAAATATTTAGAAAAGTAAAACAAGACAATAATAATGAAATGATATATCTACTTGGAACAGTTCACATGCCACATAGATCATCTACCATATTACTAATAATTGTTGAACGACTAATCACGACCAAGCTTCCTGTTAAGTCCCCCGGTCTAAATGGTCAAGATTCCTGTTAAGTCACCTAACCCTTTAATTAAGCTTCCTGTTAAGTCCCCTAATTAAGATTATAAACTAAGTCTGTTTTTATGACCTAACCTTTATAGTTTAACGAGATTCCTGTTAAGTCACCCAAGCAGTTTGGCTTCCTGTTAAGTCCCCAACCTACTTTAACTAGGTCAAACATAAAAATGGTTCAACAACTATAAGCAAATAATATCACTACATAGACATGATCACATTATCCAAGCAGATGCATAACTATCTAGCTACTCATGGCAAAACTAATAACACTAACAATCATTAATATAAAAAGATCCATAATAATAATTGTACGGTAAATAAATAAGTCTTGCAACAGTAACCCTAATAACAATAATAATAAAAGTACGAAATAATGAAGAAGAAAGATCAAACTAAAAGGTAT
Organism: Erigeron breviscapus; assembly: GCA_034093135.1. Lineage (NCBI taxonomy): Eukaryota > Viridiplantae > Streptophyta > Magnoliopsida > Asterales > Asteraceae > Erigeron > Erigeron breviscapus. Next base: position 153,198,114 of record CM067170.1, on the reverse strand, counting down.
GTGGCTAGTTGATGTTGATGTTGACTTCGAAGATCCAAAGGCACGGCTGCTGCCTTCTTTGTTTCTCTCGGCCGAACCTCTCGAACAAAACCACCTTCTTCTCGATTGATGATTATGATGATGATGTTGTTAAGGATTGATGTTTGATCTTTTGTATGATATGGAGGTGTTAAGAGGGATTAGATCTGGTGAAAGTACCCTAGAAATAGCCCCCAAGTCGTCTGGAAGAAGTATGGTGCGACTCTTAGGGTTTAGGGGGGTATTTATAGGTTTTCAGAAATAACCCTAGCTGAATCGACTTCACCAACGGCGCTGGTGAAGTCCTAGCGGCGCTGGAGTGAAAGGAGCGGCGCTGGAGGCTTCAGGTTCAACACGAAACTTGTAGATCTTTCTCTCGCCTTTCCGTGGACAACTTATATGTCAGAAATGGAGTCCGGATGAAGAAGTTATGCCCAAAATACTAACACATGGTCATTTGCTTCATGTTGGCCTCAAATTCTTCATGTCCCGCTTGCTAGTCTTCGTCCAAAAGTCTTGTGGCTTCGTAAGTAGAGACGTTTACCTTCACTTGCACACCTTGTGAACCTATCATAACATATCATCCAATTAAGTACTAAAAGTTCACATTTCTAAACTCATTTAAGCATCAAAACACGACCAAAAGATATGGAAAATAATCACGAAATGGACGCTCATCATATTCCCCCACACTTAAGTCTTTGCTTGTCCTCAAGCAAATAGTCCAAGAAAATAAGACATGGATGAGCGGACAACTTAAGTGTACAAGTTATTCTACTTTTTAAAACATTTGAAAGATTAGTCATGCAAAATGATTTGAGAAAGCTTTAAGACAAAATCAGCAAGCTATAGCTAGAGGTAAAGATAATCAGTCAATCAAAACTTAAAGTTAACCTTATATTCGTGTTAATACCACTAAAACCGTTCTATAATTCCACATGTCCTACAACTCAATCTTACTTCCTTCTGCTGACTAGTTAAGCACTGATGTGTGAAATCGAGTTTAAAAATTAAAACAAGAAATACCCTAAAACTGACTACTACACACTTGCGGACAGTGGACCCGTTCGTATATAGTATTGCTAGAAGGTAAGTCCAGGATCGAACACGGGGAATGGTTTTGAAATAGTTGTCAGCTAAATTGGTTTTGTGAAAGGACTAGACTCGATTAAACCAAAAGTGTAATTTTTTTTATTTTTATTTTTATTTTTTACAGCATGTACCCACTGCGCCGCAGTGGGTATGACACCCTCCCACTGCGCCGCAGTGGAATCTTTCTGACCTACGAGACAAAAGTCTCCCACTGCGCCGCAGTGGGGTTGAGACCCTCCCACTGCGCCGCAGTGGGATCCCACTGGTCTCAGACCTGTTCAAAAATTCAGCAACTCCAAACATGTTTGACACATAAAACGAACTCCAACTCTTGCAGTATCAAGACCAACATTTCAAACACATTTTAATAATTCTTACTGATATAAGGACACATTTTAAAACATAATTACAACTTTTTCTTGTTCAAATCTCATACACACCATCAATGGGTCATTTACCCACCTTGACACCATTTTCGCCCAATTTGCAACTTTACAAGTTTTCCAAAAGCTTTACACTTGACATAACAGAATTTTAACCAAAATACGACTTTCAAACCCAATTGTACCAAGAGCCATATTAGGTGGGAATTCTAAGCTTCTGATCCAAAAGATTGCCATTCTTCCAAGAATGACCTAAATACCTTCAAGGCCTTCAAAATCTTTTCGTCTAACACATCAACTTCAAATAAATCACTAGTTCCTTCTTCCAGAACTTCCTATAAAAAGGTACACAACTAAAATATAAGCAAAGGCTTAGTGAATATACTTGCATACATTTACGAATACGAAGGAGGGCAAAGTACAAGGACTTTTACATGTAACCTATGACACCGTCATGCCACATTTACATGCTCACCTTGCACACTAAACAACATATATGGATCCATATAAGCTAACCAATGAGACTATCGGGATTCTTAGGCCCCGGAGGTTCTTAGGCCTCTTCTCAAAACAACTATCGGGATTCTTAGGCCCCGGAGGTTCTTAGGCCTCAACAATACTATGCCCCAAATGGGCCTGACGCCGAATCAATTACCACACATGGATAAACAACTTCAACATGGTGGTCTTTCCACACATGGATAAACAACTTCAACATGATGTGGTCAATTGACCCAACGTAAACATAAAGGTATGCAAATATACTCACCTCCTCCGCAACAAGAACAACAAAGCTAAAACGATAATACGCAACAAGCTTCAACCTATAATCATGACATAAAAGTGCATGAGCTTATATTCACAATCATGACTAGCTCAACCTAGCCATTCTCATTCACTAACCTTTCTAAACCCAAAACCCAACCCATTTGTCATTGAGTCTCTTTTACTTTCAACAATATTACTAGGTAGCTCAATCTACCATAATCATCATTTCAAAGAAACTAGTAAAACTCAACTTTTCTCATAAACCAAAATTATCACATTAGCTTATCAATTTCATAATCAAACTCAACACATAACTCAATGACAAACTAGGTTATCTAAGGAATTGGGGGAAAATTAACATAATTCAATTTCTATCACAAACCCCCAAATTGGTTCACTCCATGAACCCTAATTCCACTTGAAAGATAAAAGCTAAGTTAGGGGAAATCAATACCTCAATAATAATAAGCTAATTCAAGACTTTAATTTTGGAACTTCTTCTTCCCTTCTTTTCTCTATGAAAATCGGCCACCACCACTCACACCTCAAACCCTAACTTTCAATTTTGCTTGATAAAGATTGATGGTGATGATTTATTATTGATGTTATTATCCTTGAATTGGAGAGAATTAAACTTTGATTTTGTAAGAACAAGAATGAGATGCATGAAGGAATAATGGAGAAGTAGAGAATGGAAGAGTGAGTCACAAAGAAAAGATGGCTGGCACTCCATGGGCTTGCCACGCCCTCTTCTAATTTTGCTTATAAAATACCCACTATCCGCTAAAGTTCTAACTAAATTAACCCCATAACCAAAAATAAAATACTAGGAAATTAATTTAATGTCAAAACTATAAAAAGGGGTTAATTTCTTTTACCTTAAAACTTTGGGGTGTTACAACTCTCCCCCACTTGGAACGGATCACGACCTCGTGATCCAAGCCATATGCAAAGACGGATAGTAACTAGGACGTCATGCTCGGACTCCCACGTACAATCGGACATCTTACCATGCTTCCACAAAATCTTATAAGTCCTCACCGTCTTATTTTGCACTCTTCTAAGCTCTTCTTCTACTATGGCAATCGGCTCTTCAATATAATTCAACTTGTTGTCAACCTCAATTTCGTTCAATGGTACATAAGAAGACTCATCGGCAAGGCATTTTCTAAGATGAGACACATGAAAAGTTGGATGAATTCCCGAAAGTTCATCCGGTAACTCCAAACGGTAAGCAACCTTGCCAACCTTGGCCAAAATTTTAAACGGGCCAATGAAACGAGGACTTAGCTTTCCACGCTTTCTAAACCGTAGAACACCTTTCCATGGGGAGACTTTCAACAAAACACGATCGCCCACATGAAACTCAATCGGTCTTCTCCTTTTATCCGCATAAGACTTTTGCCGATCTTGAGCCGCTTTTAATCTCTCTTTGATCACATCTATCTTTTCGATGGTTTTTAACACTACTTCCGTGCCACCTATTTCTCTTTGACCTACTTCTCCCCAACAAATTGGAGATCGACACTTCCGTCCATACAACATTTCATACGGCGGCATTTGAATACTAGAATGGTAGCTATTGTTGTAGGAGAATTCTACTAAAGGCAAGTGAAGATCCCAAGTGCCTCCAAAATCGATTATACATGCCCGAAGCATGTCCTCAAGCGTTTGAATGGTTCTCTCACTTTGACCATCCGTTTGTGGGTGATAGGCGGTGCTAAGCTTGAGCTTGGTACCCATATCTTCATGAAATTTCCGCCAAAAGTGAGAAGTGAATCGAGTGTCCCTATCCGAAACAATGGAGATGGGAACTCCATGTCTAGCTACAACCTCTTTTACGTAGATCTTTGCCAACACTTCAGATGATGATGCCTCATGAATAGGAAGAAACAAGGCACTCTTGGTTAATCTATCAACTATTACCCATATTGTATCCAATTGATTTCTAGGGGTCTTGGGCAATTTTGTGATGAAATCCATGGTGATCTCTTCCCACTTCCATTTGGGGATTTCCAACGGTTGCAACATACCATAAGGCTTTTGATGCTCCGCTTTTACTTGTGCACAAGTCAAACACCTTTCGACATATTTCACCACATCCCGCTTCATTCCGGGCCACCAATATTCTACTTTCAAGTCATGATACATCTTTGTAGCACCGGGGTGAATAGAATATTTGGATTTGTGAGCTTCATCAAGTAGAACTTGTTTCAACTCACAAGAGAAAGAAATCCAAATTCTCCCAAATCGTACGGTAAGGCCACGAGAATCCTTGGTAAAATATTGGATTTGACCTTGAATCCTTTCTTTCTTAGGATCTCGTTGCAAAGCGTTTTCTTGAGCTTCTCTAATTTGATCAAAGAAGTCATTAGTGATCAAAACCCAAAGGGGAGAAACGACTAAGGCATGATGAGAACTCTTCCGACTCAAGGCGTCCGCTACCACATTAGCCTTCCCGGGATGATACAAAATCTCGCAATCATAATCTTTCAAAAGATCTAGCCATCTTCGTTGGCGATTGTTGAGATCTCTTTGCTCAAAGAAGTACTTGAGGCTTTTATGATCGGAATAAATGATAAACTTGACTCCATAAAGGTAATGGCGCCAAATTCTTAAAGCAAAAACCACCGCCGCTAACTCCAAATCATGAGTAGGATACCGTTTTTCATGCTCTTTCAATTGCCTTGAAGCGTAGGCAATGACTTTACCTCGTTGCATAAGAACACAACCTAGGCCATTAGATGATGCATCACAATACACCACCATATCTTCAAGCCCATCCGGTAAAGCAAGAACCGGTGCTTGACTTAGCCTTTCTCGAAGTTGTTGAAAAGCCATTTCTTGTTCGCTTTTCCATTCAAACTTGATATTTTTGCGAGTTAACTTGGTCAATGGGGAAGCTATTTTAGAGAAGTCTTGAATGAAACGACGGTAATAGCCCGCTAGACCAAGGAAACTCCTAATCTCCGACGGATTCTTAGGTTGCTCCCACTTCATCACTGCATTAATCTTAGCCGGATCCACCATAATTCCTTCACTATTAACAACGTGACCAAGAAATTGCAATTCTCTTAACCAAAACTCACATTTGGAGAATTTGGCATAGAGTTTCTCCTTACGTAAAGTTTCCATCACCTCCCTTAAATGAACTTCGTGATCGGTTGAACTTTTGTAATAAATAAGAATATCATCAATGAAAACAATCACGGACTTATCAAGCATAGGGCGACAAACACGGTTCATGAGATCCATGAAAGCCGCGGGAGCATTTGTGAGACCAAAAGGCATGACAACAAACTCAAAATGACCATAACGAGTACGGAAAGCGGTTTTAGGAATATCTTCATCACGTACTTTGAGTTGATGGTAACCCGAACGAAGATCTATTTTAGAGAAATATGATGCTCCTTGAAGTTGATCGAATAAGTCGTCGATTCTAGGCAAAGGATACTTGTTCTTTACGGTGACTTTGTTGAGTTCACGATAGTCGATACACATACGCATGCTTCCATCCTTCTTCTTAACGAAAAGTACCGGTGCGCCCCAAGGAGAGTTACTAGGTCGAATAAAACCTTTATCAAGTAATTCTTGTAATTGCTTCATCATCTCTTGCATTTCCGTTGTAGCCAAACGGTAAGGAGCTTTAGCAATGGGGTTAGCCCCCGGAATGAGATCAATTGAAAACTCAACTTGCCGTTCGGGGGGAATACCCGGCAAGTCTTCTGGAAAAACATCGGCAAATTCACTAACGATTGGAATGTCTTCAATAGATAAAGGTTTCTTTTCAACATTAACAATGTGAGCAAGGTAAGCATGACATCCATGAGACATATAGCGTTTGGCACGAGCAAAGGTACAAACGGATATAGAACGCTCCTTCCTATCACCATAAACTACCAAATCTTCACCTTTGGAGGTCTTTAAATATATTGCCTTTTCATCACACGCGATCTTAGCGTTACATGAGCTCAACCAATCCATACCCAAGATTATATCAAACTCTCCCATCGGAAAAGGAATTAAATTGGCTTGAAAGAGTTCCGAAGAAATTTTGATCTCACACCCTCTATACACATCTTTCACTAATTCCATCCTACCATTACCAACTTCAACTTGCAAAGTATTTTCTAGACATGACTTGGACACGGGAATAACGTGAATTACTCTAATTGAAACAAATGATCTATTCGCCCCCGAATCAAAGAGAATTCGCATAGGCACATTATATACAAGAAATGTACCTGTAATAACATCATCGGTGTTCCTTGCCTGCTCCACAGTTAGTTGGAAGGATCTTCCTCGTTGATTCCCATGAGTTTGGGCATTTTTCCTTTCTGCCTCCCTTCTTCTTTCTTCATGTCTTTCCCCTTCCGTCAACTTAGGGCATGAACTCCTCATATGACCTTCCTCAAAGAATTTAAAACATATGATAGGTTTCTGAGGCTTTGATTTGCACTCCCGGCTTGTGTGCCCTGGTTTCCCACAAGTATAGCAACCCTTCTCCGCCGCTTTACACATTCCCGAATGGCTCCTCTTGCATTGTCGGCAAAAAGGAACATTCTTTTTAATAGAGTGGTTGCCGGAACTGCCCTCTTGTCTAAACCGTTTGTTGGGAGAATTCACATCTTCATGCTTCCTTTTTAAATCACTTTCGTCTACCCTAGATTGTTCAATCTCATGATCCCTAGCCACATCCGCCAACATGGAAAAAGACTCCATTTGGCGTAGGCTAATCTTCTCTCGTAGACTCTTTTTCAGCTTCAAGTAAAATTGTTCTTTGAGCAATTGATCATTCTCAAGAAATTCCGGACAAAATTGAGCCTTGTCCAAGAATTGGGCTAGGAATTCGTTCAAACTCATGTTGCCTTGGCAGTCGTTGAGAAATTCACTTCTTAATTTGGTCACCTCAGCCTCCGATCTAAACTCTTTAAAGAACATATCTTTAAATTCGGGCCACTCTACATGAGCCAACGTTCCTTTTTATTGCCAACAAACCATCCCACCATCTCTTCCCACTGTTCCTTAGCATACCAACCGCAAAGATGACCTTCAAGTGTGAGGGGCATTGACTAGTGCGGAACGCCCCTTCAATCTCTGATATCCATCGTGTACAAACGATGGGATCACGATCACCGTGATACTCCGGTGGGTGACACACTTCAAAGTCTCGAAAAGTGAACTTCTTCTTATAGACCTTTTCCCCTGTTACTTCCACTTCCCTTTCATCTTCGGCCTTTTTACCTTTATCCTTGGCATCTCTTTTCTCAAACTCCCGTTGCACATTGACCGCAACCTCTTCTCTAATCATTTGAGCAAGATGATCGTTCACAGCTCCTTCTAAAGTTTGGTTCAACCTCTTTAGTAAAAGAGGAGTATACTTTTCCAATGCCCTCCCTATTTGATCGGAGATATCCATGCTACCCTTAGGAAAGATAACTTCCTCCTCATTTCTTCTATCGATTTCGTCTTCTTCGTGATGTTGATCAGCCATACTATAGTAAGAGTAGATAAACTGTTTAAAACAGGCAACCTATCTCTCTCTACTAACTAAAAGCCAAAACTTATAACTTTATACTAAACCGTCCCAAGGTTTGATGCCGTTAGTTTATAAATTTGTTAGTATTTCAATCACAATAATGTCGGCCTTATTGTGCTTCCATACTAACAAGTTTATAAGCTAACACTCTATCAAACACTCTTTCTGGTCCCATATAAAATTACCGAAAACCTAAGGTCAAGTCATGTCTAAGGTTTAAGTCTAGGCACTCTCTACACAAGGGAATACCTAAATCCCTTAAACCTCGGCTTTGATACCAACTTGAAAGGACTAGACTCGATTAAACCAAAAGTGTAATTTTTTTTTTTTTTATTTTTTTTTTACAGCATGTACCCACTGCGCCGCAGTGGGTATGACACCCTCCCACTGCGCCGCAGTGGAATCTTTCTGACCTACGAGACAAAAGTCTCCCACTGCGCCGCAGTGGGGTTGAGACCCTCCCACTGCGCCGCAGTGGGATCCCACTGGTCTCAGACCTGTTCAAAAATTCAGCAACTCCAAACATGTTTGACACATAAAACGAACTCCAACTCTTGCAGTATCAAGACCAACATTTCAAACACATTTTAATAATTCTTACTGATATAAGGACACATTTTAAATCATAATTACAACTTTTTCTTGTTCAAATCTCATACACACCATCAATGGGTCATTTACCCACCTTGACACCATTTTCGCCCAATTTGCAACTTTACAAGTTTTCCAAAAGCTTTACACTTGACATAACAGAATTTTAACCAAAATACGACTTTCAAACCCAATTGTACCAAGAGCCATATGAGGTGGGAATTCTAAGCTTCTGATCCAAAAGATTGCCATTCTTCCAAGAATGACCTAAATACCTTCAAGGCCTTCAAAATCTTTTCGTCTAACACATCAACTTCAAATAAATCACTAGTTCCTTCTTCCGGAACTTCCTATAAAAAGGTAAACAACTAAAATATAAGCAAAGGCTTAGTGAATATACTTGCATACATTTACGAATACGAAGGAGGGCAAAGTACAAGGACTTTTACATGTAACCTATGACACCGTCATGCCACATTTACATGCTCACCTTGCACACTAAACAACAGATATGGATCCATATAAGCTAACCAATGAGACTATCGGGATTCTTAGGCCCCGGAGGTTCTTAGGCCTCTTCTCAAAACAACTATCGGGATTCTTAGGCCCCGGAGGTTCTTAGGCCTCAACAATACTATGACCCAAATGGGCCTGACGCCGAATCAATTACCACACATGGATAAACAACTTCAACATGGTGGTCTTTCCACACATGGATAAACAACTTCAACATGATGTGGTCAATTGACCCAACGTAAACATAAAGGCATGCAAATATACTCACCTCCTCCGCAACAAGAACAACAAAGCTAAAACGATAATACGCAACAAGCTTTAACCTATAATCATGACATAAAAGTGCATGAGCTTATATTCACAATCATGACTAGCTCAACCTAGCCATTCTCATTCACTAACCTTTCTAAACCCAAAACCCAACCCATTTGTCATTGAGTCTCTTTTACTTTCAACAATATTACTAGGTAGCTCAACCTACCATAATCATCATTTCAAAGAAACTAGTAAAACTCAACTTTTCTCATAAACCAAAATTATCACATTAGCTTATCAATTTCATAATCAAACTCAACACATAACTCAATGACAAACTAGGTTATCTAAGGAATTGGGGGGGAAAATTAACATATTTCAATTTCTATCACAACCCCCAAATTGGTTCACTCCATGAACCCTAATTCCACTTGAAAGATAAAAGCTAAGTTAGGGGAAATCAATACCTCAATAATAATAAGCTAATTCAAGACTTTAATTTTGGAACTTCTTCTTCCCTTCTTTTCTCTATGAAAATCGGCCACCACCACTCACACCTCAAACCCTAACTTTTAATTTTGCTTGATAAAGATTGATGGTGATGATTTATTATTGATGTTATTATCCTTGAATTGGAGAGAATTAAACTTTGATTTTGAAAGAACAAGAATGAGATGCATGAAGGAATAATGGAGAAGTAGAGAATGGAAGAGTGAGTCACAAAGAAAAGATGGCTGGCACTCCATGGGCTTGCCACGCCCTCTTCTAATTTTGCTTATAAAATACCCACTATCCGCTAAAGTTCTAACTAAATTAACCCCATAACCAAAAATAAAATACTAGGAAATTAATTTAATGTCAAAACTATAAAAAGGGGTTAATTTCTTTTACCTTAAAACTTTGGGGTGTTACATTTTGGAATAAGGATGGAACCGTAGCCGAATTGCTTCCTCACCTTGACAATATGAAATTAAAGAAATTGAAATGACAAGACAATTGAAAAGTAAAGAAAGTTCAAACAATATGAATAACGATCACCCACTTCGAATCCACTTGACTTCAGCTATGATTGCACACGATAAAGTTCAGATTATTTAGAGTTGACAAGATAATCGTGAAAGGATAAAATGCTCGCGTGGTACCACCAACCGCTCACAAATAACCCAAACACCTAAGTTGCTAGTTAAATTACCCAAGCCGGTACCACCAATTCCTAGAAAATCTCCCCAACAATTAGTTTGCTTGATTATCCAATTACCAATTATGCCTATGTGAATGAAAACGTGGTACCACCAACCGTTTCTAAACACGTTTACCAATTAACTCCTATTATAGATTTGACATTCACCGTTATACCATGAACCGGTGACAAACGACCATAGACAATCGAATTGAAATGATAAACGTATTCACCTAGTACCACTAACGATGAACACATAAACCATCAACATCAAAAGAATAAATCGCAAGGAATTAATTGATAAAGATCACGACACAACGATAATTGAATCAACTATTGAATTAAAATATTGCAATCATATCATTCGTCAAGTTTCATCAAAGTGGATGATTAGAAATCTAGCCAATCATACTAAATTGAATTGCAATAAAGAAATTGAAAGAAAACATATTGTACCAATGATTGTTGAATATAAATTGCAAGACAGAAGATTAGATACGATCTAGATGGATGTTCTTGAATCTTCAATCAATCAAATGATGAAATATGCGATGATCCGTCAAAGACTCGTGGTAGAACAACTCCTAGAAAGAAAAACTTGGATCCTGGGAAATTAGGGTTTTTTCCCCTTTATATCCCTCCCCCAATCTGATGCAAAGAGGCTGTAGCCCTGATCTCCCCGTGCACTCACTGCGCCGCAGTGGGCATGGTGCGCTCCCACTGCGGCGCAGTGGAATAGTCCTCCCACTGCGGCGCAGTGGGGAATGAGTCCTCCCACTGCGGCGCAGTGGGGAATGAGTCCTCCACTGCGGCGCAGTGGGGAATGAGTCCTCCCACTGCGGCGCAGTGGGGAATGAGTCCTCCCACTGCGGCGCAGTGTTAAATCTCTGGAAAGCATTGGCTTCTTCTCGACCAGTGACTGCGGCGCAGTGGAGCTGGTACACTCCCACTGCGGCGCAGTGTGAATCCACAGCGGCGCAGTGGGGAATGGCACCCCACTGCGGCGCAGTGGGGCATCATCCCTCCGACTGCGGCGCAGTGGGGAATGAGTCCTCCCACTGCGGCGCAGTGCTAACTTGCTGAAATCTTTGTTCTTCTTTATCATCGGCCCTCGAACACTCGGATCAACATCTTGGGCTAAAATCGTCAGAAAATGTATCAAATGGGCGCACAACCTGCTAAGAACCTGAAAGCACTAACAAACACCATAAACGCGCCAAATGCATACAAAATCGACTCAAAACACATACGAAAAAGGCCAATAATGAAGTGGGCGATCTATATAAATTGGTCACATCAAATCCCCCCACACTTGAGCGTTGCTTGTCCTCAAGCAAATCTGGAAATTAAGCAAAAAACGTTCCTTGACACGAAGCTATATAAACACATTACGATTATCAAAAAGAAGCCACACCAAGCATGTCAATGACAAAAAGTTGGGTGAAGTAGTTTTAATCTTAAATGAAACCCCGAAATGTTTGACAATATCTGAACAATCCACAAGCCACAATAACACGACTAAGAAAAAGTGAAACAAATGAGCCTATCAAAATCATCCTACTCCAACGAACTTACTATTGGGTTGAATATATATGAATAATCACTCATTGCGCGGTCGTGATGCATATCTTACCATAGGCTTGAACAAGGATCATAGCTCCACCGACATGGCGTGAGCACCAAGTACACCATCAAAATAGGCATATAGGACGGTTGTATAGTTAGGCTAAGGTATATATAATGGATATTTACAATGGAGTATGGGAGTGTAGGTTAGAAATGAAAGAAAACAGTCAAAAGTATAGGGTATGTATGAAATATGTACAAAATAGTCTAATCAAAACCCGTACCATTGATTGCCAACAAACTACCAACCCCTAAGATGTAATCCCGCTAAGACACCTCAAAAATACCAAGCAAAACCCGACACCATTGTGGTGTATCAACTTCAAACAACTTCAATTCAACCAAGTCTTCCATTATATTCACGAACCAAATGATACAACAATTCTTTTGACATATACGAATGAGAAATACCTACTAGTAGCCCAAGTTTTTTTCTTTTTTTTTTTTTTTTTCTTTTTTTTTGTTTTTTCACTTTTTTTCTCGTATTTTGAACCATTTTTACTCTACTAGTAGGCACCCTCTTACAATGATGAACAATATCTCTAACAATATACTTCCTTTGAACAATCCAAGATATTCCCCAATAACTTGACCAATTGACGTACTCTCATAGACAAGAATATTCCACTAGACAATCCACTGAAGCTCTCCCAAACCATCCAAACAAACCAATGACAATCAATGGCCCCCCAGATTAGACTATCGGTATAGTAAGGTATAATTAGGTAAAGTTTACATATTTAAGTGGATAAATACAAAGGAAAAGGCTAAGTTAAAGGTTTACAAAGGAAGGAAAGAAAGTGTATGTACATGTATAAGAGTATGTATGCTGAAGGTAAAAATATGCATAAGCAAGGGTGTAAAGAAAGAAAATAAGGGTTAAACCTAATATGCCAATTCGTCATCCAATGTACTTATATCACAAAAGTGATCTCACTGCGGTCTCGTAACGATCACCAGGACAAGTTCTAGCTCAACACATCACCGGCACACTCATATCAAAGAAATGAACCCGGAAATGGAATAAATTAACCTCAAATTCGCACATCTTAGTGCAGAGTTCGAAATGGAACCCTTACTCCCGAATAAATCCAAGAGCCTAAGAGAGGGACAAATTACAAGGCAATCAAACCAAAACCGTAAACACCTAGCACATCTATAAATGAATGATGAATCTCACAACTTTAGGTGTTTGGGAAATTTGAGTATGCAAGTAATGTTATCAGTCCACAAGGATTAGCCCAATAACCGTTCAGAACACATCTCGCCGATTAAAATTTTGCCAAGGAAAAATTTTGAAGTAAAATTGCTTATTAAATTATTATGAATTAAGTGACAAAAGCAATTTACCACAAGGACAAGCTCAACACAAGTTTCAAATCATATCATCTTCCGTCATCTTACCAAATCGAAACAACCAATCTCAAACATGCACATCATAGTTCAGAATTCAAGATAGAACCCTTACTCTTGGATAAAACCCAAAAGCCTACGAGTGGGACACATCTACAAGAACGGTTAAATCTCAATGGCAAAACAACAAAAGAGATATATCCGGTTACTTAAACCTATTTGCCACCCCCCCCACACTTAAGATGGACAATGCCCTCAATGTCCATATTTGGTCAAAACAAAGGTAAATAGGGGTAAGCACAATAGACAGAAAGAATGAGAACACATACCTACTAGTAGCCCAAGTTTTTTTCATTTTTTTTCTTTTTTTTTTTTTTTTTTTTTTTTTTTTTTTTTTTTTTTTTTTTTTTTTTTTTTTTTTTTTTTTTTTTTTTTTTTTTTTTTTTTTTTTTTTTTTTTTTTTTTTTTTTTTTTTTTTTTTTTTTTTTTTTTTTTTTTTTTTTTTTTTTTTTTTTTTTTTTTTTTTTTTTTTTTTTTTTTTTTTTTTTTTTTTTTTTTTTTTTTTTTTTTTTTTTTTTTTTTTTTTTTTTTTTTTTTTTTTTTTTTTTTTTTTTTTTTTTTTTTTTTTTTTTTTTTTTTTTTTTTTTTTTTTTTTTTTTTTTTTTTTTTTTTTTTTTTTTTTTTTTTTTTTTTTTTTTTTTTTTTTTTTTTTTTTTTTTTTTTTTTTTTTTTTTTTTTTTTTTTTTTTTTTTTTTTTTTTTTTTTTTTTTTTTTTTTTTTTTTTTTTTTTTTTTTTTTTTTTTTTTTTTTTTTTTTTTTTTTTTTTTTTTTTTTTTTTTTTTTTTTTTTTTTTTTTTTTTTTTTTTTTTTTTTTTTTTTTTTTTTTTTTTTTTTTTTTTTTTTTTTTTTTTTTTTTTTTTTTTTTTTTTTTTTTTTTTTTTTTTTTTTTTTTTTTTTTTTTTTTTTTTTTTTTTTTTTTTTTTTTTTTTTTTTTTTTTTTTTTTTTTTTTTTTTTTTTTTTTTTTTTTTTTTTTTTTTTTTTTTTTTTTTTTTTTTTTTTTTTTTTTTTTTTTTTTTTTTTTTTTTTTTTTTTTTTTTTTTTTTTTTTTTTTTTTTTTTTTTTTTTTTTTTTTTTTTTTTTTTTTTTTTTTTTTTTTTTTTTTTTTTTTTTTTTTTTTTTTTTTTTTTTTTTTTTTTTTTTTTTTTTTTTTTTTTTTTTTTTTTTTTTTTTTTTTTTTTTTTTTTTTTTTTTTTTTTTTTTTTTTTTTTTTTTTTTTTTTTTTTTTTTTTTTTTTTTTTTTTTTTTTTTTTTTTTTTTTTTTTTTTTTTTTTTTTTTTTTTTTTTTTTTTTTTTTTTTTTTTTTTTTTTTTTTTTTTTTTTTTTTTTTTTTTTTTTTTTTTTTTTTTTTTTTTTTTTTTTTTTTTTTTTTTTTTTTTTTTTTTTTTTTTTTTTTTTTTTTTTTTTTTTTTTTTTTTTTTTTTTTTTTTTTTTTTTTTTTTTTTTTTTTTTTTTTTTTTTTTTTTTTTTTTTTTTTTTTTTTTTTTTTTTTTTTTTTTTTTTTTTTTTTTTTTTTTTTTTTTTTTTTTTTTTTTTTTTTTTTTTTTTTTTTTTTTTTTTTTTTTTTTTTTTTTTTTTTTTTTTTTTTTTTTTTTTTTTTTTTTTTTTTTTTTTTTTTTTTTTTTTTTTTTTTTTTTTTTTTTTTTTTTTTTTTTTTTTTTTTTTTTTTTTTTTTTTTTTTTTTTTTTTTTTTTTTTTTTTTTTTTTTTTTTTTTTTTTTTTTTTTTTTTTTTTTTTTTTTTTTTTTTTTTTTTTTTTTTTTTTTTTTTTTTTTTTTTTTTTTTTTTTTTTTTTTTTTTTTTTTTTTTTTTTTTTTTTTTTTTTTTTTTTTTTTTTTTTTTTTTTTTTTTTTTTTTTTTTTTTTTTTTTTTTTTTTTTTTTTTTTTTTTTTTTTTTTTTTTTTTTTTTTTTTTTTTTTTTTTTTTTTTTTTTTTTTTTTTTTTTTTTTTTTTTTTTTTTTTTTTTTTTTTTTTTTTTTTTTTTTTTTTTTTTTTTTTTTTTTTTTTTTTTTTTTTTTTTTTTTTTTTTTTTTTTTTTTTTTTTTTTTTTTTTTTTTTTTTTTTTTTTTTTTTTTTTTTTTTTTTTTTTTTTTTTTTTTTTTTTTTTTTTTTTTTTTTTTTTTTTTTTTTTTTTTTTTTTTTTTTTTTTTTTTTTTTTTTTTTTTTTTTTTTTTTTTTTTTTTTTTTTTTTTTTTTTTTTTTTTTTTTTTTTTTTTTTTTTTTTTTTTTTTTTTTTTTTTTTTTTTTTTTTTTTTTTTTTTTTTTTTTTTTTTTTTTTTTTTTTTTTTTTTTTTTTTTTTTTTTTTTTTTTTTTTTTTTTTTTTTTTTTTTTTTTTTTTTTTTTTTTTTTTTTTTTTTTTTTTTTTTTTTTTTTTTTTTTTTTTTTTTTTTTTTTTTTTTTTTTTTTTTTTTTTTTTTTTTTTTTTTTTTTTTTTTTTTTTTTTTTTTTTTTTTTTTTTTTTTTTTTTTTTTTTTTTTTTTTTTTTTTTTTTTTTTTTTTTTTTTTTTTTTTTTTTTTTTTTTTTTTTTTTTTTTTTCATCTACAAGAACGGTTAAATCTCAATGGCAAAACAACAAAAGAGATATATCCGGTTACTTAAACCTATTTGCCACCCCCCCCCCCCCCCCCCCCCCCCCCCCCCCCCCCCCCCCCCCCCCCCCCCCCCCCCCCCCCCCCCCCCCCCCCCCCCCCCCCCCCCCCCCCCCCCCCCCCCCCCCCCCCCCCCCCCCCCCCCCCCCCCCCCCCCCCCCCCCCCCCCCCCCCCCCCCCCCCCCCCCCCCCCCCCCCCCCCCCCCCCCCCCCCCCCCCCCCCCCCCCCCCCCCCCCCCCCCCCCCCCCCCCCCCCCCCCCCCCCCCCCCCCCCCCCCCCCCCCCCCCCCCCCCCCCCCCCCCCCCCCCCCCCCCCCCCCCCCCCCCCCCCCCCCCCCCCCCCCCCCCCCCCCCCCCCCCCCCCCCCCCCCCCCCCCCCCCCCCCCCCCCCCCCCCCCCCCCCCCCCCCCCCCCCCCCCCCCCCCCCCCCCCCCCCCCCCCCCCCCCCCCCCCCCCCCCCCCCCCCCCCCCCCCCCCCCCCCCCCCCCCCCCCCCCCCCCCCCCCCCCCCCCCCCCCCCCCCCCCCCCCCCCCCCCCCCCCCCCCCCCCCCCCCCCCCCCCCCCCCCCCCCCCCCCCCCCCCCCCCCCCCCCCCCCCCCCCCCCCCCCCCCCCCCCCCCCCCCCCCCCCCCCCCCCCCCCCCCCCCCCCCCCCCCCCCCCCCCCCCCCCCCCCCCCCCCCCCCCCCCCCCCCCCCCCCCCCCCCCCCCCCCCCCCCCCCCCCCCCCCCCCCCCCCCCCCCCCCCCCCCCCCCCCCCCCCCCCCCCCCCCCCCCCCCCCCCCCCCCCCCCCCCCCCCCCCCCCCCCCCCCCCCCCCCCCCCCCCCCCCCCCCCCCCCCCCCCCCCCCCCCCCCCCCCCCCCCCCCCCCCCCCCCCCCCCCCCCCCCCCCCCCCCCCCCCCCCCCCCCCCCCCCCCCCCCCCCCCCCCCCCCCCCCCCCCCCCCCCCCCCCCCCCCCCCCCCCCCCCCCCCCCCCCCCCCCCCCCCCCCCCCCCCCCCCCCCCCCCCCCCCCCCCCCCCCCCCCCCCCCCCCCCCCCCCCCCCCCCCCCCCCCCCCCCCCCCCCCCCCCCCCCCCCCCCCCCCCCCCCCCCCCCCCCCCCCCCCCCCCCCCCCCCCCCCCCCCCCCCCCCCCCCCCCCCCCCCCCCCCCCCCCCCCCCCCCCCCCCCCCCCCCCCCCCCCCCCCCCCCCCCCCCCCCCCCCCCCCCCCCCCCCCCCCCCCCCCCCCCCCCCCCCCCCCCCCCCCCCCCCCCCCCCCCCCCCCCCCCCCCCCCCCCCCCCCCCCCCCCCCCCCCCCCCCCCCCCCCCCCCCCCCCCCCCCCCCCCCCCCCCCCCCCCCCCCCCCCCCCCCCCCCCCCCCCCCCCCCCCCCCCCCCCCCCCCCCCCCCCCCCCCCCCCCCCCCCCCCCCCCCCCCCCCCCCCCCCCCCCCCCCCCCCCCCCCCCCCCCCCCCCCCCCCCCCCCCCCCCCCCCCCCCCCCCCCCCCCCCCCCCCCCCCCCCCCCCCCCCCCCCCCCCCCCCCCCCCCCCCCCCCCCCCCCCCCCCCCCCCCCCCCCCCCCCCCCCCCCCCCCCCCCCCCCCCCCCCCCCCCCCCCCCCCCCCCCCCCCCCCCCCCCCCCCCCCCCCCCCCCCCCCCCCCCCCCCCCCCCCCCCCCCCCCCCCCCCCCCCCCCCCCCCCCCCCCCCCCCCCCCCCCCCCCCCCCCCCCCCCCCCCCCCCCCCCCCCCCCCCCCCCCCCCCCCCCCCCCCCCCCCCCCCCCCCCCCCCCCCCCCCCCCCCCCCCCCCCCCCCCCCCCCCCCCCCCCCCCCCCCCCCCCCCCCCCCCCCCCCCCCCCCCCCCCCCCCCCCCCCCCCCCCCCCCCCCCCCCCCCCCCCCCCCCCCCCCCCCCCCCCCCCCCCCCCCCCCCCCCCCCCCCCCCCCCCCCCCCCCCCCCCCCCCCCCCCCCCCCCCCCCGAAGAAGGGCTGACCCCCCTGACGATAATCAGGGACATAAATAGGCGGTGGAGAGAATGGAGGAATCGGATCAGGTCTAACAAACTCCCGGCCATGATACTGAGCATCCCACATAGGCTGATAATAATCAAGGTTATAGTTAGTGTGGGCCTGCTGTGATCCAATCCAGGTGAAATCCTGGTCCACCCTCCTCTGGTACGCATCAAACTCTCGCTGACTGTTCTGCTGAGACTCATAGATGTTCTGAATAGTGTTCCCCAAGAGTGTAAGATCAAACGAAGGAAAAAAAAAAAAAAAAAAAAAAAAAAAAAAAAAAAAAAAAAAAAAAAAAAAAAAAAAAAAAAAAAAAAAAAAAAAAAAAAAAAAAAAAAAAAAAAAAAAAAAAAAAAAAAAAAAAAAAAAAAAAAAAAAAAAAAAAAAAAAAAAAAAAAAAAAAAAAAAAAAAAAAAAAAAAAAAAAAAAAAAAAAAAAAAAAAAAAAAAAAAAAAAAAAAAAAAAAAAAAAAAAAAAAAAAAAAAAAAAAAAAAAAAAAAAAAAAAAAAAAAAAAAAAAAAAAAAAAAAAAAAAAAAAAAAAAAAAAAAAAAAAAAAAAAAAAAAAAAAAAAAAAAAAAAAAAAAAAAAAAAAAAAAAAAAAAAAAAAAAAAAAAAAAAAAAAAAAAAAAAAAAAAAAAAAAAAAAAAAAAAAAAAAAAAAAAAAAAAAAAAAAAAAAAAAAAAAAAAAAAAAAAAAAAAAAAAAAAAAAAAAAAAAAAAAAAAAAAAAAAAAAAAAAAAAAAAAAAAAAAAAAAAAAAAAAAAAAAAAAAAAAAAAAAAAAAAAAAAAAAAAAAAAAAAAAAAAAAAAAAAAAAAAAAAAAAAAAAAAAAAAAAAAAAAAAAAAAAAAAAAAAAAAAAAAAAAAAAAAAAAAAAAAAAAAAAAAAAAAAAAAAAAAAAAAAAAAAAAAAAAAAAAAAAAAAAAAAAAAAAAAAAAAAAAAAAAAAAAAAAAAAAAAAAAAAAAAAAAAAAAAAAAAAAAAAAAAAAAAAAAAAAAAAAAAAAAAAAAAAAAAAAAAAAAAAAAAAAAAAAAAAAAAAAAAAAAAAAAAAAAAAAAAAAAAAAAAAAAAAAAAAAAAAAAAAAAAAAAAAAAAAAAAAAAAAAAAAAAAAAAAAAAAAAAAAAAAAAAAAAAAAAAAAAAAAAAAAAAAAAAAAAAAAAAAAAAAAAAAAAAAAAAAAAAAAAAAAAAAAAAAAAAAAAAAAAAAAAAAAAAAAAAAAAAAAAAAAAAAAAAAAAAAAAAAAAAAAAAAAAAAAAAAAAAAAAAAAAAAAAAAAAAAAAAAAAAAAAAAAAAAAAAAAAAAAAAAAAAAAAAAAAAAAAAAAAAAAAAAAAAAAAAAAAAAAAAAAAAAAAAAAAAAAAAAAAAAAAAAAAAAAAAAAAAAAAAAAAAAAAAAAAAAAAAAAAAAAAAAAAAAAAAAAAAAAAAAAAAAAAAAAAAAAAAAAAAAAAAAAAAAAAAAAAAAAAAAAAAAAAAAAAAAAAAAAAAAAAAAAAAAAAAAAAAAAAAAAAAAAAAAAAAGAATGGAAATCATATATAAAACAAGCAAAAATCTTGGCAGGGAAAGGCCCCCACTGCGGCGCAGTGGGCATGCTTCACCCTCACTGCGGCGCAGTGGGGCAAAAGGACAAACGGGCAGAAGGATCTCACTGCGGCGCAGTGAGGCATGAACCCCCTCACTGCGGCGCAGTGAGGTCAAAAATCTGGGCAACTCACTAGGGTTCATCATGATATGGCACAAAATGGGGTAAATTAAACAAACAAATTCAGGGAAAAGATCCAGTAATCTCCACTTAAAACAACCTATACCGACATTCCCCCATACTTGCTCTTCAAATCAAATTCCCAAATTTTTCAAAACCCTAATTTCTAATTTAAAATCACAAATTGATGAACTAGATGCAAGATTCAACACCCAATTAGCTTCTATTGCCCACAAACATCAAAACCCCTAAATTAATTCGAAAGATTAAGCTAGCATAAAACGAGACTACCCTCTCTTCAAAAATGTCTTTGACTTTTCCCAATTCCTTCTTCAGTTTCAAGGTTGAATAGAACTCTAAGCATAACTCACGGTAGGCGGCTTCACGGTTAGCGAATACCCGCCGCCAAATATCACAACTCACTTCATGCCCTCTTGACGCACCTCCAACCCTCATACTCATAGAAAACCACCGTCGAATATCCTCCTGAACTCCAAATACCTGAGCTTGAAATTGAGTTAAATGTCTTGCGGGAAGGACCACATGCTTAGAAAGTTTATACAATTTGTTCTTGTAGATGTTCTTCTGAGGCTGCCTAATTCCCTCAAATGATAGCCAAGCATGTCGCTCGTTCAATTCTTCAATAAATGTAAGCGGCACCTCCGCTTGTTTCTTTGAAGTTTTAGTCGGGACATCAACCGCCTCACTGGATTGCCCCTCAACCATTTTGCGCTTTCCCGCGGCCTTATCACTAGCTCCCGCTCCCTGCATTCACAACATGAAAACGTCCAATTGTAAGTATTAAGAATGCACAGTTGGAAATCATATATAAAACAAGCAAAAATCTTGGCAGGGAAAGGCCCCCACTGCGGCGCAGTGGTCATGATTTTACAATTGGGCAGTGGTTTAACACTGCGGCGCAGTGGGGAACAATGCACTTCACTGCGGCGCAGTGGGGATTATTTTACAATTGGGCAGTGGTTTAACACTGCGGCGCAGTGGGTATTACAATTGCAGTGTTTAACACTGCGGCGCAGTGGGGTATTTTACAATTGGGCAGTGGTTTAACACTGCGGCGCAGTGGGGAATTTACAATTGGGCAGTGGTTTAACACTGCGGCGCAGTGGGGATATGTTACAATTGGGCAGTGGTTTAACACTGCGGCGCAGTGGGGATTATTTTACAAATGGGCAGTGGTATCACTGCGGCGCAGTGAGGTCAAAAATCTGGGCAACTCACTAGGGTTCATCATGATATGGCACAAAATGGGGTAAATTAAACAAACAAATTCAGGGAAAAGATCCAGTAATCTCCACTTAAAACAACCTATACCGACATTCCCCCATACTTGCTCTTCAAATCATTATGTCAAAACTCAAATTGCACATAACCGGAACCGCATCGAATCGAGAACATACCTGCACTTACTAATAAAACAAGATTAAATCTAACTAGTTCAACGAAAAGGAAAATGCGATAAAATAACACGGGTTGCCTCCCGAGAAGCGCTTAAGTTATTAACGAGTCTTTAGCTTGACTCGACCAACCTTCAAGTATCAAATTCAAACACGGGGATCTCATCAAATATCCCCTCAACCTGCTCTTCTTCCACATATAACTTAAGTCGATGACCATTGACAATGAACGATCCTTCACCATTTCGCTTAAACAACTCAACATATCCCGACGGGTACACATGCTTAATCTTAAATTTGGACAAGAACAACAACACTTTAGCCCCAACCTTAAACTCCTTTCTACGAATCCTCTTATCATGCCAAATCTTGGTCCTCTCCTTATAAAGCCTCGAATTCTCATAAGCACCTAACCTAAGCTCATCAAGCTCATGTAGTTGTAACATTCTAAGTTCACGTGCTTCCATCAAATCCAAATTCAGATTCCTCAACGCCCAATACGCCTTATGCTCTATCTCAATAGGAAGATGGCAAGTTTTGCCATAGAGCAACCGGTATGGCGTGGTGCCAATCGGCGTCTTAAAAGCCGTCCTAAACGCCCACAAGGCGTCATCTAACTTCTTTGACCAAACCTTGGGGTTATCTCCAACAGTTTTCTCTAAAATCCTTTTCAAAGCCCTATTGGTGTTTTCTACTTGTCCACTAGTTTGCGGATGATAAGAAGTAGAAAAATAATGCACAACACCATACCTCTTCATGACCTTGGCTAATTTCTAATTTAAAATCACAAATTGATGAACTAGATGCAAGATTCAACACCCAATTAGCTTCTATTGCCCACAAACATCAAAACCCCTAAATTAATTCGAAAGATTAAGCTAGCATAAACCCTAGAAATTTAAAGCTCAAAATAAAAGAAAAATACAAAGAAACTAAAGAGAAAACTTACACTTCTTCCCATTATGCAATGTATTAAGATGAAAATCTGGAAGATTGATAAAAGATGGAAGAAAAATGGAAGATCTTGAAGGATGTTAATGGGTATTTTCGGTTTTTAGAGAAGGGAGAAAAGAAAGATAAGATGAAAGTGAAAAGTAAAATAAAATGAATAAAAAAAAACTAAGCTATATTTACATCGGCCAGGAGATGACTTACCTGGCAGCCCACTGCGGCGCAGTGGAACAACTGCACTCCCACTGCGGCGCAGTGGGGATTATTTTACAATTGGGCAGTGGTTTAACACTGCGGCGCAGCGGGGAATTACAATTGGGCAGTGGTTTAACACTGCGGCGCAGTGGGGATTATTTTACAATTGGGCAGTGGTTTAACACTGCGGCGCAGTGGGATTACAATGCAGTTTCACTGCGGCGCAGTGGGGATTTACAATTGGGCAGTGGTTTAACACTGCGGCGCAGTGGGGATATGTTACAATTGGGCAGTGGTTTAACACTGCGGCGCAGTGGGGTTATTGTTACAATTGGGCAGTGGTTTAACACTGCGGCGCAGTGGGGATTTACAATTGGGCAGTGGTTTAACACTGCGGCGCAGTGGGGATTATTTTACAATTGGGCAGTGGTTTAACACTGCGGCGCAGTGGGGTATTTTACAATTGGGCAGTGGTTTAACACTGCGGCGCAGTGGGGAACAACTGCACTCTCACTGTGGCGCAGTGGGGATTATTTTACAATTGGGTAGTGGTTTAACACTGCGGCGCAGTGGAACAATGCAGTTTCACTGCGGCGCAGTGGGGATTATTTTACAATTGGGCAGTGGTTTAACACTGCGGCGCAGTGGAACAACTGCACTCCCACTGCGGCGCAGTGGGGAATATGTTACAATTGGGCAGTGGTTTAACACTGCGGCGCAGTGGGGTTATTTTACAATTGGGCAGTGGTTTAACACTGCGGCGCAGTGGGGAATTGTTACAATTGGGCAGTGGTTTAACACTGCGGCGCAGTGGGGATTATTTTACAATTGGGCAGTGGTTTAACACTGCGGCGCAGTGGGTAACAATGCAGTTCACTGCGGCGCAGTGGGGAATTGTTACAATTGGGCAGTGGTTTAACACTGCGGCGCAGTGGGGATTATTTTACAATTGGGCAGTGGTTTAACACTGCGGCGCAGTGGGAACAACTGCAGTGCACTGCGGCGCAGTGGGGATTATTTTACAATTGGGCAGTGTTTAACACTGCGGCGCAGTGGGGAATTTACAATTGGGCAGTGGTTTAACACTGCGGCGCAGTGGGGATATTGTTACAATTGGGCAGTGGTTTAACACTGCGGCGCAGTGGGGTTATTTCTCTTACAATTGGGCAGTGGTTTAACACTGCGGCGCAGTGGGGAATTGTTACAATTGGGCAGTGGTTTAACACTGCGGCGCAGTGGGGATTATTTTACAATTGGGCAGTGGTTTAACACTGCGGCGCAGTGGGGATTTACAATTGGGCAGTGGTTTAACACTGCGGCGCAGTGGGGATTTACAATTGGGCAGTGGTTTAACACTGCGGCGCAGTGGGGATTATTTTACAATTGGGCAGTGGTTTAACACTGCGGCGCAGTGGGGATATGTTACAATTGGGCAGTGGTTTAACACTGCGGCGCAGTGGGGAATTTACAATTGGCAGTTTTAACACTGCGGCGCAGTGGGGATTACAATTGGGCAGTGGTTTAACACTGCGGCGCAGTGGGGATTATTTTACAATTGGGCAGTGGTTTAACACTGCGGCGCAGTGGGGATTACAATTGGGCAGTGGTTTACACTGCGGCGCAGTGGGGATATTGTTACAATTGGGCAGTGGTTTAACACTGCGGCGCAGTGGGTTAAGTTGCAGTGCTTCCATCAAATCCAAATTCAGATTCCTCAACGCCCAATACGCCTTATGCTCTATCTCAATAGGAAGATGGCAAGTTTTGCCATAGAGCAACCGGTATGGCGTGGTGCCAATCGGCGTCTTAAAAGCCGTCCTAAACGCCCACAAGGCGTCATCTAACTTCTTTGACCAAACCTTGGGGTTATCTCCAACAGTTTTCTCTAAAATCCTTTTCAAAGCCCTATTGGTGTTTTCTACTTGTCCACTAGTTTGCGGATGATAAGAAGTAGAAAAATAATGCACAACACCATACCTCTTCATGACCTTGGCTAATTGATGATTTGCAAAATGGGTTCCTCGGTCACTAATCAAAGCTCTAGGGCAACCAAATCGACAGAATAATTGTTTCAAGAAATCAATGACTACCCTCGCGTCATTCGTGGGCAAAGCCTTGGCTTCGGCCCATTTAGACACGTAGTCAACGGCGACAAGAATATATTGAAACTTATTAGACGGTGGGAATGGTCCCATGAAGTCTATACCCCAAATATCAAATACCTCGCATACCTGAATGCTTTGTTGAGGCATCTCATCCCGCTTAGTAATGCTCCCTTGTCTTTGACAAATGTCACAAGTCTCTACCAAAGTCTGGGCCTCCTTGAAAATTGTAGGCCAATAGAAACCTGCATCAAAAACTTTCTTACCAGTAACTGAAGGACCGTAATGACCTCCAGTTGGACCATAGTGACAAGCATCAAGAATCTCCCTCGTCTCAGCTCCAGCTACACATCTCCTTACCATACCATCTGCACAAACACGAAACAAGTATGGACTATCCCAAAAATAGTGCTTAGCATCCGATATGAGCTTCTTCTTTTGCTGGGACGTGAAATCATTCGGTATCTCACCTGCAACCAAATAATTAGCAATATCTGCAAACCAAGGAGCATCATCAGAGTTAGAAATAAACATTAAAGACTCATCGGGGAAGTGATCATTAATCTCCCCATCTCGAAGTTCCTCCCGGTGAGGATCTTCCAAACGACTCAAATGGTCGGCCGCCAAGTTTTCAGCACCTTTCTTATCCTTAACCTCTATATCAAACTCTTGTAACAACAAAATCCATCGGATAAGCCTAGGTTTAGCATCTTGTTTCGAGAACAAGTACTTAAGGGCTGAATGGTCAGTGAAAACTATGGTCTTACTCAAAACAAGATATGATCTAAACTTATCAAATGCGAAGACCACTGCAAGCAACTCCTTTTCTGTGGTGGTGTAATTTTGCTGGGCGGGGTTCAAAGTTTTACTAGCAAAGTAAATGGGCTTGAAATGCTTATCAACCCTTTGCCCAAGCACGGCTCCTACAGCATAATCACTTGCATCACACATCAACTCAAATGGCAATTCCCAATCCGGACCAACCATGATAGGAGAATTAGTCAACTTTTCCTTTAAAACCTGAAATGCACTCAAACAAGCATCATTAAACACAAAAGGGACGTCCTTCTCCAACAAGTGGGTCATAGGACGAGTAATCTTAGAAAAATCCTTAATAAAACGGCGGTAAAAACCGGCATGTCCAAGAAAACTTCTTACCCCTTTCACATTGGAAGGCGGGGGTAACTTGGCTATAACATCTATCTTAGCCCTATCAACTTCAATCCCGGCCTTAGACACTTTATGCCCTAATACAATTCCCTCGGTCACCATAAAATGGCACTTTTCCCAATTCAAAACAAGGTGTGCCCTTTCACACCGTTCTAACATCCTTTCCAAATTATGCAAGCAAGTATGAAAAGAGTCCCCAAAAACCGAGAAATCATCCATGAAAACCTCCATGGAGGTTTCAAGCATGTCCTGGAAAATAGCTATCATGCACCTTTGAAAGGTGCCTGGGGCATTACACAAACCAAACGGCATTCGCCGATAAGCAAAAGTACCAAATGGGCATGTGAAGGTGGTTTTTTCTTGGTCCTTGGGATCAATGGGTATTTGGAAGTACCCAGAAAACCCATCTAAGAAACAAAAATATTCATTACCTGCAAGTCTTTCTAACATCTGATCAATGAAAGAAGGGGAAAGTGATCCTTACGGGTGGCATCATTAAGCTTACGGTAATCAATACAAACCCGCCAACCCGTTATAGTCCTAGTGGCCAAGAGTTCCTTATTCTCATTCTCAATAACTGTCATGCCCCCCTTTTTTGGGCACACAATGAACAGGACTAACCCAAGGACTATCAGCAATAGGAAAAATGATCCCAGCATCTAACAACTTAATGACCTCTTTCTTAACAACTTCTTTCATGTTCGGATTAAGCCTCCTTTGTCTCTGGACAACGGGTTTAACATCATCAACAAAATCTATTTTATGCTGGCAAAAGTTAGGACTAATACCTGGAATATCGGTGGTCTTCCAAGCAAAAGCCCGCTTATGGGCTCGAAGCACAGACAAAAGACAATCCTTCTCGTCACTCGAGAGTGAGGACGAGATAACCACGGGTAAAGAAGATTCACCTGACAAATAAGAATACTCCAAATGGGAAGGTAATGGCTTAAGCTCCAAATCAGTGGGTGGTACATCAACAGAATTCGGTACCCTCGAACTTCCATCAGCAACAACCTCCTCAAAACTCTCATCCTCGGGAGGTGTCTCATCCAAGCTAAGTGCCATAACCTCTGCAAACAAATCATCATCATATATATCTCCCGATCCTAAATTAGCAATCTCCTCATCTCCAGTGTCGGCCTCCATTAGTTCCTGAAACTCTCGGTCTAAAGCATCATCAATAACGTCAATCCTGAAACAAGACTCATCATTAGAATATGAATGCTTGATAGACTTTTCAACATTAAACACAATTCGATCCGTACCCACACCCAAAGAAATTTCCTTATCCTTCACACGGATGATAGCATCCGCGGTATTAAGGAATGGTCGTCCAAGAATAAGGGGTACCTTCGTATCTTCCTCCATCTCGAGGATAACGAAGTCAACTAGAAACACAATATGGCCTACCCGGACAGTCATGTTTTCAGCAATCCCAATGGGATACTGAGAAGAATGGTCAGCTAATCTAATACTCATGCGGGTAGGTCTCAAAACTCCCAGAGCTAACTTACTCCAAACCGAGTAAGGCATCAAATTAATGATAGCACCTAAATCAGCAAGCACCTTACAAGTAAGAGTACGAATAGAACAAGTAATAAGGACATTTGTTATCATCTCCACAAACTTGCTATATTGCTCCTTCAGCTTTGCCTTTTTGAACCTCTATGGAAATGGTATCTTTGGCTTGTATGGTTTAACCTCTGGAACCACATCCGGTTTTGGTGGAGTCACCGGAGTCTTCACGGTTGAATCTTCCTCCATTTCAATCTCTTCATCAACCTCGTCATCATCACTCCCTTTATCCTGCACATCTGAAACAACAACATTAGGCATAGGAGGTGAGTCATAAGACCTACCAGTACGAGTGGTGATGGCTTTGGCTTGCTCATTTCGGACTGGAGGTGGAGTGTATTTCTGTCCCTGATTCTGTCCTTGATTCTGTCCCTGACTAAACTGAGGTCTAGGATTCTGCTGTGTGTTGCTAGGAAGAGTCCCCGTGGGCCTAGCAAGAGCGGCCATCCTACTTTCGAGATCCTTGAAATTAACTCCTTGGTTTTTCATGTTGATCTCCACCTTCCCACTTAACTGATCCAACCTCTCACTCAAGGTCTTAGTGTCTTCCCTGATCATTTGAATGCTAGTACTTGTTTCAACCTGATTACTAGCCAACTGCTTCATCATCTTTCTCAACTCGGCATTAGGATCGGCATTAGAAGAAGAAGAACCTGATCCTTGTCCTTGCTGAGTTTGCTGTTGTGGCTGATTCTGATAATTATCTCTTTGCCACCTATTACCTGAAAAACGAGAATTATTAGATTGAAAAGGAGAGTTATAAGAAGTATTACCTGAAGGCCGGTTCTGGAAACCGGTGTTGCGGTAGAAATTCCCTTGGGTTTGATTTTGAACATAACTCACATCTTCGAGTGCCCAATTTGGACACTCATCAGAATAGTGCATATCACCACAATGATCACACCCATCGGCTACTACCTTAACATCCCTCTCAATTGCTCCAAACCTATTCTCTTGAGTAGCAAACCCCTTTTCCATGCGCTCAGATAGCGCCCTAATCTCTCCAATAACCTCTAGGTCATTGCTAGCTTCAACCTTAGCAACTCTCCCTTGGTTAGTACCTCTCTTCATCTTTTTCTCATTCTTCAAAAACCTTTCATCATCCAAAGTTGAGCTATCCTTCGCCATGTCTTCCAAGATTTGATAACCTTCATTGGGTGTAATGTTATTGAAACTACCCCCGAAAGCATATCCCAATTCGCGTTTGGACTTCTTATCTAACCCATCAAAGAAAAGCTCCACATATTTTTCCCTAGTCAAATCGTGACCTGGACAATTTCTCAACATTTCCTTGAAACGAACCCAAGCATCAACAACATCTTCTCCATTATCTTGTTCAAAAGATCTAATCATGTTCTCCAACCTTCTTTGAGTTCTAAGTGAATAAAACTCACCAATGAAAGCCTCCTTGAGTTGGTTCCAAGTAGTAATAGAATTTTCTGGAAGATCATTGAACCAATCAAGTGCTTCTCCGGTGATTGACATGGGAAATGTTTCAAGTTTCACGGCATTCATTTGGTTTTGCCCATATTGATATAGCCGAGCCAACTTTTCGAACCTATCCAAGTGTTGGTAAGGATCCCATTTTCGTTTACCATCAAATTGATGCTCTTCTATGCTTTTTAGATGGTTTCCTTTTAAAGCGAAAGTGTGATCAATGGTTGGAGGTCTAATGGCGGAACCACGTCCCGTTGGGATAGTACGGACCCTCTCGCCATAACGAGTGTCATTTGGATCCCTTGGTTGTTCATCCCCCATTTCCTCTTACTTTACTTCTAAATTGAAAAACTCGTCCAAAAAGAACCCTTCCTCGTCCGAATCAGGAGTGGGTTTAGCTATAGGTGAAAATGGTGTCGGTATTGGTGTTGTGGGTTCAACGAAGTTAAACCTACGCCCTCTTGGTCTTCTCGGAGTAGACAAAGGACTATTCAAAGGGAGACCCGAAGAACGCAAGTTCATCAACTAACACAATTCCTGCAAATACACAACTAACACAAACACGTCAAATGCACCTGTGATAAGAAAAGAAAACTAAACTAATAAAAAAGTAACTTTCTCACGCGTGAGAAAGGATCAAACCACTAAATAAACAACTAAATCGACACACATTCCCCGGCAGCGGCGCCAAAAACTTGATGTGTGAAATCGAGTTTAAAAATTAAAACAAGAAATACCCTAAAACTGACTACTACACACTTGCGGGCAGTGGACCCGTTCGTATATAGTATAGCTAGAAGGTAAGTCCAGGATCGAACACGGGGAATGGTTTTGAAATAGTTGTCAGCTAAAGTGGTTTTGGAATAAGGATGGAACCGTAGCCAAATTGCTACCTCACCTTGACAATATGAAATTAAAGAAATTGAAATGACAAGACAATTGAAAAGTAAAGAAAGTTCAAACAATATGAATAAAGATCACCCACTTCGAATCCACTTGACTTCAGTTATGATTGCACACGATAAAGTTCAGATTATTTAGAGTTGACAAGATAATCGTGAAAGGATAAAATGCTCGCGTGGTACCACCAACCGCTCACAAATAACCCAAACACCTAAGTTGCTAGTTAAATTACCCAAGCCGGTACCACCAATGCCTAGAAAATCTCCCCAACAATTAGTTTGATTGATTATCCAATTACCAATTATGCCTATGTGAATGAAAACGCGGTACCACCAACCGTTTCTAAACACGTTTACCAATTAACTCCTATTATAGATTGACATTCACCGTCATACCATGAACCGGTGACAAACGACCATAGACAATCGAATTGAAACGATAAACGTATTCACCTAGTACCACTAACGATGAACACATAAACCATCAACATCAAAAGAATAAATCGCAAGGAATTAATTGATAAAGATCACGACACAACGATAATTGAATCAACTCTTGAATTAAAATATTGCAATCATATCATTCGTCAAGTTTCATCAAAGTGGATGATTAGAAATTTAGCCAATCATACTAAATTGAATTGCAATAAAGAAATTGAAAGAAAACATATTGTACCAATGATCGTTGAATATAAATTGCAAGACAGAAGATTAGATACGATCTATATGGATGTTCTTGAATCTTCAATGAATCAAATGATGAAATCTGCGATGATCCGTCAAAGACTCGTGGTAGAACAGCCCCTAGAAAGAAAAACTTGGATCCTGGGAAATTAGGGTTTTTTCCCCTTTATATCCCTCCCCCAATCTGATGCAAAGAGGCTGTAGCCCTGATCTCCCCGTGCACTCACTGCGCCGCAGTGAGCATGGTGCGCTCCCACTGCGGCGCAGTGGAAAGTCCCTGCGGCGCAGTGGGGATGAGTCCTCCCACTGCGGCGCAGTGGGGAATGAGTCCTCCCACTGCGGCGCAGTGTTAAATCTCTGGAAAGCATTGGCTTCTTCTCGACCAGTGACTGCGGCGCAGTGGGGCATCATTCCTCCCACTGCGGCGCAGTGTGAATGCTCCCACTGCGGCGCAGTGGGGAATGAGTCCTCCCACTGCGGCGCAGTGGGGCATCATCCCTCCCACTGCGGCGCAGTGGGGAATGAGTCCTCCCACTGCGGCGCAGTGCTAACTTGCTGAAATCTTTGTTCTTCTTTATCATCGGCCCTCGAACACTCGAATCAACATCTTGGGCTAAAATCGTCAGAAAATGTACCAAATGGGCGCACAACCTGCTAAGAACCTGAAAGCACTAACAAACACCATAAACGCGCCAAATGCATACAAAATCGACTCAAAACACATACGAAAAAGGCCAATAATAAAGTGGGCGATCTATATAAATTGGTCACATCAAGCACTTAATTAAAGTTTGTATAGCAATCAGATCTACTAGCTACTAGCAAGGCATTTATATTTCATCGTTTGTGTACTTGTGAGTCACTACTTAGACATACTCTCACACTACAGTCATGCTTACTAGCTAAACACTAAAGCAGTTATACGATATTATCATCTTTAATAGTTGAGACAGCGGTGACAGGTCGGTGGTTCCCCACGCGCAAAGCGACATAACTCAACTAATGGTTAGAGTTTATACCTTACATCAAGACAGCGGTGACAGGTCGGTGGTTCCCCACGCGCAAAGCGACATAACTTGATGCGTATAGATTTTACTCGTTATAAGTTCTTTGAACTCTTTATTAATCTACCGATTGCTAGGCATATTAAAGTCCGGTTAAGTGTGCTATGACAAACATAATCGCATACAGTTTCAGTCTAAGCTCTAATCCATTTGGAAAAATGAACAGCCACAAATCTATAGCTAAATTAAAAGTTCTAACTAATCGTTCATCTACCAAAGCTAATGTTGCTTAATTATCGTCATCTTTTGTCTACTTGCAAAGCTTATATTCTCAAAATGTTTTTCTTTCGATGATCTGGATATGTTGGCTGACTCCAGGAGCGGCGCTGGCTAGCTGGGAGCGGCGCTGGCACACGGAGCGGCGCTGGCACAACTGGAGCGGCGCTGGCACACGGAGCGGCGCTGGCACAACTGGAGCGGCGCTGGCACAAACGGCGCTGGAGGTCCTCTAGCGGTGCTTGTGGGTCCTGTACTTGCTTTCGATGTCTGGTTTTCCTTCACGATTTGATTCCGGCATTCCCCTACACTTAGCTTTTGACCAAGTGCATGGATTCCTTCAGACGGTAAAATAAAATGCTCCTGCACACTTCAATCAAAATATCAAAATGGAAATAACAAGCTAAAACTTAAAAATGAAATGAAAAACAAATACGAAATCAAACTAGAAAAAGAAAAATAAGATCTAAACAAAACAAAACTTGGGTTGCCTCCCAAGAAGCGCTTAATTTATTTAGGAGTCTTAAGCTTGACTCATTCCCCAAAGGTTACCATGGTGGGGTCTTAAACGCCCCCACACTTAGAGTGTCGGTCGGTTTACGCGAATAAGGTGAATAAAATGTGAATCTAATCTTAATCATTACCCAAACCATTTCCTTCACCTTATCAAAACTCACTTTCAATGAGCAAAACTTTTTCATACTTCCACTAAAATCTAAAGAAAATATCCATCCTTTCATCCGAACATATAATATTTCAAAAATTCCGTTGTGACACGGTATTTTCAAGTAAGTAATTATAAAGCTCATGTTCGCGGATTTGAAAGGAATGGGAGCCAAAGGGTCCGAGGCTAGTTTCAAAAACAAAAAGATAAGAGTTACGAAACTTCCCAGGTTTAAGTAGTTGGAGATTACAAATGTTCGGTTGACTGTGAAAGATCCTCTGTAAAGCTCGAGTCAACTCCTTTGATGGCGATCCATTGAAGTTCCTCCATCTCCTTTTCTTTTTGGTATTTTTGATTTTTCTGATTTTTTTTTTGGATTTTTGGGTTTTTCTGATTTTTTTTTTGTTTTTGGGATTTTTCTGATTTTTTTTTTGTTTTTGGGATTTTTCTGATTTTTTTTTTTGTTTTTGGGATTTTTCTGATTTTTTTTTTTGTTTTTGGGATTTTTCTGATTTTTTTTTTTGTTTTTGGGATTTTTCTGATTTTTTTTTTTGTTTTTGGGATTTTTCTGATTTTTTTTTTTGTTTTTGGGATTTTTCTGATTTTTTTTTTGTTTTTGGGATTTTTCTGATTTTTTTTTTTGTTTTTGGGATTTTTTGATTTTTTTTTTTGTTTTTGGGATTTTTTGATTTTTTTTTTTGTTTTTGGGATTTTTTGATTTTTTTTTTTGTTTTTGGGATTTTTTGATTTTTTTTTTTGTTTTTGGGATTTTTCTGATTTTTTTTTTTGTTTTTGGGATTTTTCTGATTTTTTTTTTTGTTTTTGGGATTTTTTGATTTTTTTTTTTGTTTTTGGGATTTTTCTGATTTTTTTTTTTGTTTTTGGGATTTTTCTGATTTTTTTTTTTGTTTTTGGGATTTTTCTGATTTTTTTTTTTGTTTTTGGGATTTTTCTGATATTTTTTTTTTGGATTTTTGGGATTTTTCTGATTTTTTTTTTTGTTTTTGGGTTTTTCTGATATTTTTTTTTTGGATTTTTGGGATTTTTCTGATTTTTTTTTTCTTTCGTGCCATGATCTTTTTGAAAAGATTCAGCGGCTTTGGCACTCCTGCAAACAAACCAGAGCAAAGTATTTCAGTAAATAACAAATCAAATATGTTCGAATGCTTAACTGTTTTATGCTCTGTTTGTTGTAGGATGCCCAGATTCATTCCCAACGGCGCTGGAGGTCCTCTAGCGGTGCTTGTGGGTCCTGTACTTGCTTTCGATGTCTGGTTTTCCTTCACGATTTGATTCCGGCATTCCCCTACACTTAGCTTTTAACCAAGTGCATGGATTCCTTCAGATGGAAAAATAAAATGCTCCTGCACACTTCAATC
This sequence comes from Erigeron breviscapus, assembly GCA_034093135.1. Taxonomy (NCBI): domain Eukaryota; kingdom Viridiplantae; phylum Streptophyta; class Magnoliopsida; order Asterales; family Asteraceae; genus Erigeron; species Erigeron breviscapus. The sequence continues at coordinate 153,164,713 of CM067170.1, read as the reverse complement.
AAAATATCAAAATGGAAATAACAAGCTAAAACTTAAAAATGAAATGAAAAACAAATACGAAATCAAACTAGAAAAAGAAAAATAAGATCTAAACAAAACAAAACTTGGGTTGCCTCCCAAGAAGCGCTTAATTTATTTAGGAGTCTTAAGCTTGACTCATTCCCCAAAGGTTACCATGGTGGGGTCTTAAACGCCCCCACACTTAGAGTGTCGGTCGGTTTACGCGAATAAGGTGAATAAAATGTGAATCTAATCTTAATCATTACCCAAACCATTTCCTTCACCTTATCAAAACTCACTTTCAATGAGCAAAACTTTTTCATACTTCCACTAAAATCTAAAGAAAATATCCATCCTTTCATCCGAACATATAATATTTCAAAAATTCCGTTGTGACACGGTATTTTCAAGTAAGTAATTATAAAGCTCATGTTCGCGGATTTGAAAGGAATGGGAGCCAAAGGGTCCGGGGCTAGTTTCAAAAACAAAAAGTAGTGCATGAAATTACTACTAGCCCTAATATCATCTAACTTAATGCAATTAAAATTTGAATAACAATGAGTTAGAGAAAAAGAGCTCCCTGGATAACCGAACTTGGGTTGCACATGATGTTGTCCCGTGTCCTCAACTTCAGCTATCGTTAGAGTCGTATGCCATTTATCAGGCTCTTTCTTTCGTGCCATGATCTTTTTGAAAAGATTCAGCGGCTTTGGCACTCCTGCAAACAAACCAGAGCAAAGTATTTCAGTAAATAATAAATCAAATATGTTCGAATGCTTAACTGTTTTATGCTCTGTTTGTTGTAGAAAAATGCTCCGGATCTGATTGAAAGTCTATTCGGGGGTCAAAACAAACTTAGAAAGCGAATGTGACTGAAACGGTGCTGCCAGCGGCGCTGGTTGTTGTTCTGAAGCCACCAGCAGCTCTGGAAGTAGTGCTGAGCGGCGCTGCTTCCATCTGGGTCAGGTTCTGGTTCTTCGATCTTCTTCTTGATTCTTAATCCTTCAATCTCCGGGACCTGCCAATTATTCTCAAGTATAAATGTAAAATCAAGAGAGAGTTTAGAAGACTAACTTGAATAAGTGAATATGGGATTCACTTTGTTTCGAGTCGGTTGGATTATAGACTCCCCCACACTTAGAGTGTCGGGAGGTCTAATCTTGAAAAGTGAGAAATCCTCGAGTCGGATATTGTACTTCTCCCAACTGACTTTTTCCCATTTTCCCTTATGAACTTCAATGACGGGTGGCACATCCCTAATGGTGGATACAAGCTTCTTTTTCATGGCCGGGGTCGTCACTAACTCTTCATCCCATATGATTTCAAGCTCGTATTCGCATTCGGCTTCATCCCAGACGACTTTACCTTTTTTCTCCAATACCATATCAACAGGGTCACTCCCATTTTCGTCACTCGACTCGTGCGGTTCCGGATGTGGTATGTCATGATCGTCTCCGTCTAAATCAACTCGATCCTCTAGTTTCAGGTTGGATATTCTTCCTCCATCTCAACTTCGTGAACACATGTTTCCTCCTCTTCTTCGCTCGATTCGCCTTCAAGTAGATCAACTTCACAGTCCTCGGCATCGAATGGTTGAGCAATGAATGAATTTTCGCACGAACTGGAGCTGTCGGGACCACCAGTGGCGCTGAGTAAGGCTCCCCAGCGGCGCTGGTTAGCTTCTGTATGAAACAGGAGCTCCCTAGCGGCGCTGGTGGTGGTCACCAGCGACGCTAGTTCATCTGAAACAGCGTTTGATTTTTCGATTTCGTCCATTTCTTCTTCGTTTTGCTTCCGTATGACTTGCACTTCACCATCAGTTGGCAAAACGATCACATAAACAAGCTTGCTCTTGTTTGGTTCCGGATGTGGTCCTTGATCATCACCGCACCTTTTGCTCGAATCGTCTCCGGGATTACACACTCTTGTTCAATCTCGTGTTCTGTGGTAGGAGCTAGAAGGCTTTCTCGGATCTCCTGATATTTTTGGTTTTCAGGAGATTGAGCTTGAGTTATCTTTTCTAAAATAGCGTGAGCCTCTCTTCCTGTATTTTTGATAAAAATTGGAGGTTCAAGTATATCTAAAGCTGCTTTAGTAGCAGCATCCAATCCCTGATAGAAATATGGGATGTAATCACAAGGCTGTAACACTCACTTAGCTTTCCCCCTTTGACACCATCCAACGTACTTCTTCATCTTATTCCAAGCGTCTTCCAAAGTTTCCCACTCATATTGCTTGAATAGCTCAATGAAGTCGCTTACAATTGGTGGATGGGGTTTTCTCTGAAAAGCCAGGGGTTCATCATCACGATTGGCCATAGGTAATCGGCAAAACAGACACTAGCAATACCATGAAAGACAACAACTTATTGATGGAAAAGAAATGACAGAAACTAAAATTAATCTAGACAAATAAAAGAAAATATTTTTGTATTTTTTAAAAAAATTCAAATTTTTATGGTTTTTGAATTTTAGGAAAATTAAAAACAACCTAAACTAAACTAGCTTAAAAAGATAAAACTAATCCTAGAAAGACTGAAACTAACTTTCTCGTGTAAACACGAAAAAGGTCGAATTACCCTAACCTAACTATATTCCTAAGTGAATAGTCCCCGGCAGCGGCACCAAAAACTTGATGAGCGAGATTTATTAACTTAAATTCCTAACAAGTTTTAAATTTATTTATTACAAGGTTAACTTATCTACTACACTCACTCACGGGCAGTGGACCCGATCGTTTATAGTATAGCAAATAGGTAAAACCAGTATCGTTCTCAGGGACTATGTCTAAGAATGCAGCTAGGTGTAATTCTAAGATTGTTGGGGGTTTGTCACGATTTAATTACTAAAACTAAATTCAAAGTAATCTAGCAAAAGTTTCCAACCGCTTGGTCTAGCGAGGAAACACGAAATATTTTGAAAAGTAAAACAAGACAATAATAATGAAATGATACATCTACTTGGAACAGTTTACATGCCGCATAGATCATCTACCATATTACTAATAATTGTTGAACGACTAATCACGACCAAGCTTCCTGTTAAGTCCCCCGGTCTAAATGGTCAAGATTCCTGTTAAGTCACCTAAACCTTTAATTAAGCTTCCTGTTAAGTCCCGTAATTAAGATTATAAACCTAGTCTGTTTTTATGACCTAACCTTTATAGTTTAACGGGATTCCTGTTAAGTCACCCAAGCAGTTTGGCTTCCTGTTAAGTCCCCAACCTACTTTAACTAGGTCAAACATAAAAACGGTTCAACAACTATAAGCAAATAATATCATTACATAGACATGATCACATTATCCAAGCAGATGCATAACTATCTAGCTACTCATGGTAAAACTAATAACACTAACAATCATTAATATAAAAAGATCCATAATAATAATTATACGGTAAATAAATAAGTCTTGCAACAGTAACCCTAATAACAATAATAATAAAAGTACGGAATAATGAAGAAGAAAGATCAAACTAAAAGGTATGTGGCTAGTTGATGTTGATGTTGACTTCGAAGATCCAAAGTCACGGCTGCTGTCTCATTTGTTTCTCTCGGCCGAACCTCTCGAACAAAACCACCTTCTTCTCGATTGATGATTATGATGATGATGTTGTTAAGGATTGATGTTTGATCTTTTGTATGATATGGAGGTGTTAGGAGGGATTAGATCTGGTGAAAATACCCTAGAAACAGCCCCCAATTCGTCTGGAAGAAGTATGGTGCGGCTCTTAGGGTTTAGGGGGGTATTTATAGGTTTTCGGAAAGAACCCTAGCTGAACCGACTTCACCAGCGGCGCTGGTGAAGTCCCAGCGGCGCTGGAGTGAAAGGAACGGCACTGTAGGCTTCAGGTTCAACATGAAAGTTGTAGATTTTTCTCTCGCCTTTCCGTGGACAGATTATACGTCAGAAACGGAGTCCGGATGAAGAAGTTATGCCCAAAATACTAACACATGGTCATTTGCTTCATGTTGGCCTCAAATTCTTCATGTCCCGCTAGCTAGTCTTCGTCCAAAAGTCTTGTGGCTTCGTGTTAAGTTGAGTAGAGACGTTTGTCTTCACTTGCATGCCTTGTGAACCTATCATAACATATCATCCAATTAAGTACCAAATGTTCACATTTCTATACTCATTTAAGCATCAAAACACGACCAAAAGATATGGAAAATAATCACGAAATGGACGCTCATCATATTCCCCCACACTTAAGTCTTTGCTTGTCCTCAAGCAAATAGTCCAAGAAAATAAGACAGTGATGAGCGGACAACTTAAGTGTACAAGTTATTCTACTTTTTAAAACATTTGAAAGATTAGTCATGCAAAATGATTTGAGAAAGCTTTAAGACAAAATCAGCAAGCTATAGCTAGAGGTAAAGATAATCAGTCAATCAAAACTAAAAGTTAACCTTATATTCGTGTTAATACCTCTAAAACCGTTCTATAATTCCACATGTCCTACAGCTCAATCTTTACCTCCTTCTGCTGACTAGTTAAGCACTTAATTGAAGTTTGTATAGCAATCAGATCTACTAGCTACTAGCAAGGCATTTATATTTCATCGTTTATGTACTTGTGAGTCACTACTTAGACATACACTCACACTACAGTCATGCTTACTAGCTAAACACTAAAGCAGTTATACGATATTATCATCTTTAATAGTTGAGACAGCGGTGACAGGTCGGTGGTTCCCCACGCACAAAGTGACAACTCAACTAATGGTTAGAGTTTATACCTTACATCAAGATAGCGGTGACAGGTCGGTGGTTCCCCACGCACAAAGTGACAACTCAACTAATGGTTAGAGTTTATACCTTACATCAAGATAGCGGTGACAGGTCGGTGGTTCCCCACGTACAAAGTGACAACTCAACTAATGGTTAGAGTTTATACCTTACATCAAGATAGCGGTGACAGGTCGGTGGTTCCCCACGCGCAAAGCGACATAACTTGATGCGTATAGATTTTACTCGTTATTAGTTCTTTGAACTCTTTATTAATCTACCGATTGTCTTTCTTAAGATTTCTACATTATTCATGCATAGACATTATCAGAGACCCCAGATGACTCATACACTTACTTAGCATGCAACTAGTTTACAATCAATAGTGTAAGAATTAAGGATAAACCATACATCTAAAATAGTTCCTACACAAGCACTTAAATCATTAAAGTCCAATTAATATACCTATACTAATAACTAGACAGTTCCAATAGCTAGGCATATTAAAGTCCGGTTAAGTGTGTTATGGCAAAAATAATCGCATACAGTTTCAGTCTAAGCTCTAATCCATTTGGAAAAATGAACAGCCACAAATCTATAGCTAAATTAAAAGTTCTAACTAACCGTTCATCTACCAAAGCTAATGTTGCTTAATTATCGTCATCTTTTGTCTACTTGCAAAGCTTATATTCACAAAATGTTTTTCGACACAAGAAAAATTTGTTTTTTTGCATGAACAAAGAAGTAGAAAACTTGAAAATTTGAATACATTAAACACCGGGTTTTTCCTATTCCATCCCCCCACACTTAAATTGTACAACGTCCTCGTTGTACTAGGCATTAAAAACAAAAGGGAAATAGGAAAAACAAAAACAAAAAGATAAGAGTTACGAAACTTCCCGGGTTTAAGCAGTTGGAGATGGCAAATGCTCGGTTGACTGTGAAAGATCCTCTGTAAAGCTCGAGTCAACTCCTTTGATGGCGATGCATTGAAGTTCCTCCATCTCCTTTTCTTTTTGGTATTTTTGATTTTTCTGATTATTTTGGTTTTTTCGGTGATCTGGATGTGTTGGCTTACTCCAGGAGCGGCGCTGGCTAGCTGGGAGCGGCGCGGGACACACGGGAGCGGCGCTGGCACAACTGGAGCGGCGCTGGATTGCACAAGTGCAGGTCCAGCAGCGCTGGTCTTCATGGAGCAGCGCTGGGATGCCCAGATGCATTCTCAGCGGTGCTGGAGGTCCTCTAGTGGCGCTTGTGGGTCCTGTACTTGCTTTCGATGTCTGATTTTCCTTCATGATTTGATTCCGGCATTCCCCTACACTTAGCTTTTGACCAAGTGCATGGATTCCTTCAGACGGCAAAATAAAATGCTCCTGCACACTTCAATCAAAATATCAAAATGGAAATAACAAGCTAAAACTTAAAAATAAAATGAAAAACAAATACGAAATCTGTAACACCCGTCAATTAAAAAACTAGATTTTCAAAAAACTTTGCCTAACGGCGTTTAAAATGTAGCGGAAAAAGAACACTTTAAAATCGCCCCATCCGTAACTGGATGGTACCTTTCATAAATGGTGTTACTAATGCATCATCGAAACAATATAAATGAAATCCAAGTTATGGCACAAACATAAATGCCATCATTATTACATGTTCATAAATCATAAATAAAAGTAGCCAAGACATAAGGCTATAAGGTGAAGTCTAAGCATTCAACGTCTAATGCAATTCTTCTTTATTACTTCTACCCATCTCACCGAGCTAATCCTTTCCTAGCTCAAGCTTGCTTATCCTGAAGGCACAACATTTTCAAAGAACAAGTGTTAGCTAATAAAATTAGCTAAGTAAGATAACACATATTTGAAAACATTTGCCATTTCATAATATATTAACAAAATCCTTTCATATATGTTAATATCACATGATCATCATAACATATGTCATATCACAATAGAGATATCACCTACACAACATAAACATAACACATTAGGATTCATCATACTCCTAATTGTGCCTAACTTTACTTTCTTTTCTTTCTTTCTTTACTTTGTATCTTTGCCTAGACATAGGCTAAGTGACATAAGCCACTTATCTTAGGGATGTGGGGTTGTGTGTAGGCAGCCATAAGATCTTACATGGAGTCCTCACACCCGACATGATGGGTAAACCATAAGGTGGTCCATCGGCGTCGTTAAGGAATTGACAAAGTCATTTCCAACTGAATAAACCGTTTATGCCTTTGTGCAATGGTGGTTAGTTACTCCACCCGGAATACTTAAACGTAACTATGCCACGGGAGGTATCATGATTCCCAAACCACGTGACCATGTACGCACTAGCTCCTTAGAGCTAACACGGGTTAAGCTTAACACAAGACTTTACATATGCTAGAGACTTCTTAATCATATTAGCTTAGGCTACACTTTCACCTAAACTAATCACATAATTCGTCTTTTACTTTAGGGCCCTTAACGTGCACGTGAACATGGCAATCCTAATCATAAGTCTAGTGACTAGGTGTTCAAGCCATGCATACAACATATAACATAAGCACATCATCATTTCATAATCGTATAACAATATCATGCCCAACATTTCATTTCATAAAAACTTACATCTTACCTTTGCAACCTGCAAATGCATATCATACATCATAAATGATAAGCCACATATCCAGTAACAACCTCCCATAAGCACCCTTTAACTTACTTTTAAGCATCATAAACATTTGGAAGGTCTAACTTATGAAAACGGGTTTTGTTGTACCATCAGGTGACAAAAGATGTTATCTTACCTCGCTGAAGAGCACAACAAGTGATAACGTAAGTTACCGAGCTTTGCAAGTATTCCCGACTACCTATAATCATTAAACGACCAATAAATGAGCTAAACAAATACCCACTTACTTATGGTCATGAATCATGTCTAAATACCTATAAATATGACCCACGACAATGCTTGATGCATCGGAGGTTAGTTTAATACTTTAGAGCTTACATAACTCGATGGAACTCGACATTCACTCACTAAATTAACCTTTCAGGAAAACTTGACATCATAATCATCTTTTGAAAGCGTTACCATTAGAAAGTAGACTCTCTCACGATTCGTGGATAGCTTATTTGTCAAAAACAGAGTTACGGTTCAAAAGTTATGGCCATTTAAAAATTATTTCGCTATTGCCTCGCAATGGGCAAATTGCGTCGCAACTTAAGTCACTGTATTCTAGTTGCGTCGCAACTTAGGTATTGCGTCACAACTGACCCCGAATCTGCACAAACCTCATTTTTTAACCTCCAAAACTTAACCAAACACAACCCAAACGATCCCAAACCTTATGAACAACTTTTGTACCTCAAAATTCATCATTTTAAGACCATAATGATGCAATGAAATCATTGATTAATCCCTACTTGATTTGCATCATAATAACAAACGTTTTAGGTTACCGAATCGATTAAAACACACGATTATGACTCCAATCAATCCTCTAAAGACCTAGATCAGTTATAGAACGAATCAAGGGATTGAAGGGACATGAAATCAATGTAATAATACCTCAAATACCTGGAGATTACACAAAGGATGCAAACTATGGATCAAAGCCTCTTCAAATCACCAAGAAACGATCGTAACTCGCAAGAATTGATCAAGGGAAGGGAGGGGCGGCCTAGGGCTTGGAAAGGGAAGAATGAGAACTGAAATTGTGTTTTGATTAACCCTAATGACCCCTTAACCTGCTGGAACAACTTTCCTTAGCACACACTTAGGCCCCTCGACTTTACTTCTTTACGTTTATGGCTCAAACGACCTAACGGGAATACTTACTAACACTTTAAACACATTTAATCATCTTAAATACATTAACACATGAATCATTAAGGCATTAAAACCTTACACAAATAGCACATTAATCACACATAAACCAATTAAGGCACATAAACTTGACGAACCTAACGTTAACTAACGAAATAGTCAAATGGTCAAACTCGAAAAGTTTAGGATGTTACAATTACCTCCCCCTTAAAAGGATTCCGACTCCTCAGAAATGAACAACTCTGGATACTTCTCCTTCATCACGGATTTGGTCTCCCAAGTTAGACTTTTACCATGATTGTGCTTCCATTTGATCATCACGAGATCAATCACCTTCCGGCGAAGCTTCTTTTGCTTTCTCCCGAGTATTGCTACCGGTTCATCAACCATTATTTTCTTTGGATCAATACTCACATCTTCAATTGGAATAACACTAGACTCCTCAGTCACGCACTTCTTCAAATATGAAACATGAAATGTGTTGTGAATTCCATCCAATTCTGGAGGCAATTCCAACTGATATGCTAGATCTTTGATACGCTTCAAAATCTTGAAAGGTCCAATGAAACATGGGCTTAGCTTTCCTTTCTTCCCAAAATGAATAACTCTTTTCCATGGAGAAACTTTCAGCATCACCATATCCCCAACTTTGAACTCAACCGGTCTTCTTTTCTGGCATAGGTTTTCTGACGTTCTCTAGCTACACGAAGTGCTTCTTTAGCAATGTTAACTTTTTCAGCTGTGATCTCAATGATTTCAGGACCCGTAAACTGCTTTTCACTGGGCTCCAACCAACAACTTGGAGTCCTACATCTCCTACCGTAAAGCATTTCAAACTGTGGCATTCCAATACTTGCATGATAGCTGTTATTATAAGCAAATTCAATCAATTTCAAATGATCATCCCATGCTCTACCATACTCTAAAACACAAGCTCTTAGCATATCTTCCAAGGTTTGTATCGTTCTTTCACTTTGCCCATCAGTTTGAGGATGATAAGCGGTGCTCAGGTTTACTCTAGTACCTAACTCTCATTGAAGACTTTTCCAAAAGCTAGATACATACCTCGTGTCTCGATCTGAGACAATAGACAAAGGAACACCATGCTTTGAAACGATCTCATCTATGTACAACTTCGCCATCTTGGTCAATGGTACATCTTGACGTGTAGCTAAGAAATTAGCACTTTTCGTCAACCTATCCACAATAACCCATACCATATCATTTCCCTTTGGTGTCCTAGGTAGCTTGGTCACAAAATCCATAGTAATATGATCCCATTTCCATTCCGGAATCTCCAATTGGTGCAACATTCCATATGGCTTTTTGTGATCAGCTTTTACACGTGCACAAGTCAAACATCTTTCAACAAAGTGAGCAACTTCTCCTTTAATATTCGGCCACCAATAGATGGGCTTCAAATCTGCATACATCTTTGTAGCACCGGGGTGAATTGAATACCTTGACCTATGAGCTTCTTCAAGAATCAACTCTCGGTTACCATCAAGCAATGGTACCCAAATCCGGCCTTTATATGTCCGAAAACCACGGCTGGTCGTTTCCATATCTAGTCTTTTCTTCTTACCAATACTTTCCTTGTCAATATTATCTTTCAACAAAGCCTTAACTTGGGCTTCCTTGATGCGATCAAGTAACCCAGACTTGGCTTGTACAACCATACTCATCAACCTACAAGAAAAATTCTGCACTTTCCTACTCAATGCATCTGCCACCACATTGGCTTTACCGGGATGATACTTGATTTCACAATCATAATCTTTCAGAAGTTCCATCCATCTCCGTTGTCTTACATTCATATCCTTTTGAGTGAAAACATATTGCACACTTTTATGATCAGTGTACAAGGTACACTTAGTGCCATACAAATAGTGTCTCCACAACTTCAATGCAAACACCACATCAACTAATTCAAGGTCATGAGTCGGGTAGTTCTTTTCATGGGACTTCAACTGACGTGAAGCATATGCAATAACTTTGTCCCTTTGCATAAGAACACAACCCAAACCTGAAATAGAAGCATCACTATAAACAACAAGATCATCGGTACCTTCGGGTAAGGCTAGGACAGGAGCTTCACATAACTTTTCCTTTAACGTTTGGAAGGCTTTTTCTTGCGCTTCGGTCCACACAAACTTCACCCCTTTCTTCGTCAATTCTGTCATAGGTTTAGCTATACGTGAGAAATCTTGAATGAACCTTCAGTAGTAGCCCGCTAAACCAAGAAAACTCTTGATTTCCGTGGGTATCTTTGGCTGTTCCCATTTAGAGACAGCTTCAATCTTTGCAGGATCAACTTTTATACCTTCGGAAGAGATAACATGCCCGAGGAATTGAACTTCTTGAAGCCAGAATTCACACTTTGAGAACTTTGCATATAACTTTTTCTCCCTAAGAACCTCAAGAACGGCTCTTAAGTGCTCACGGTGCTCAGCTTCAGACTTAGAGTAGATAGGAATATCGTCAATGAAGACAATCACATAATGATCTAAGAATGGGCGACATACCCGATTCATTAAATCCATAAAAGCGGCAGGAGCATTTGTCAACCCAAACGGCATGACAAGAAACTCCTAGTGCCCATAACGTGTACGAAAAGTTGTCTTGGCCACATCTTCCTTTTTGACTTTTAATTGATGATAGCCGGACCGCAAATCGATCTTAGAGAAGTATGAAGCACCATGGAGCTGATCAAAGAGATCATCAATGCGTGGGAGAGGATACTTATTGTTAACTGTTCGCTTATTAAGCTCACGGTAGTCTATGCACATACACATAGAACCATCTTTCTTTTTGACAAAGAGAACAGGAGCTCCCCAAGGCGAGGAACTTGGACGTATGAAACCTTTGTCAAGTAGCTCTTGGAGCTGAGACATAAGCTCTTTCATTTCTAAAGGAGCCAAACGATATGGTACTTTTGCGACAGGAGTAGCACCGGGTACAAGATCAATCTGAAAAGTGACCTCTCGGTCGGGAGGAATACCGGGAAGATCATCAGGAAAGACATCAGAAAATTCAGAAACCACATCAACATTAGAAATGGAAGACTTCTCCTTTCGTGCATCAATAACATAGGCAAGGAAGTGGTTCTTATTCTGTCGGATACATTTGAGAGCTTTCATCATGTTGATGATCTTTAAACTCCTTTTCTTCTTATCTCCATAAACCGAAACAACATGACCATCCGGAGTAGAGAAACGCACCATCTTTTTGGAACCCAAAATGTTAGCATCTTGTTGAGATAACCAGTCCATACCAATCACTACATCAAATCCAGCAAGAGTAGTGGGCAATAACTGAACCGGGAAGGAAACGACCTTCTATCTCAATGGAACAATCATCATAACCCTCTTAAATGTCACTAATAGTACCGTTATCAACTTCAACTTCTATAGAACAATCTAGGCGAGTAGTAACTTTATCGAGCTTAGGAGCAAATAAAGTAGACACAAAAGACCTATTTGCACCCGAATCAAAAAGAACAGAAGCGGGTTTTGAATTAACAAGGAAAGTACCGCTTACTACCTCATCGTTATCTTTGGCAGCTTCAACTGTCATCTGAAGATCTCGAACCTTAGGCTTTAGAGCAACCGTCTTCTTTCCATCATCTTTTCCTTGTGGGCAATCCTTGATGAAATGACCACCTTGGTGACACCTGTAACACTTTGGCTTGTCCTTGCATTCTGAAGTAGCATGACCCGTACCACCACAAGTATCACATCTACGGGTCTTATCTAAACATGGACTAATATGAGCCAGCTTGCAACCAAAACATCGACCCTTCAACATTCTATCAACCTTGAACCCCTTACTCCCATCTTGAACTTCTGTGTTCTTCCTTTCAAACACGAACTTTGTTATCAACATTTACAAACACTTCTCAACTTGAACCACTACAACTTCCATCACATACATGACATCTCTAACTTCTTTTCCTTTATGGTCCTTGTCTCTAACATCAGACCAATTTAGCAAATTTATCTCTTAAAACACTTCACTTCCAATCGCAACTCTTAGCATAAATAGCATGGTAAGGCGTAGTGGATCAATTTCATTGGCAATACGTCGTACATAATTCGATTGTACCAGTTTGTCCAATTTAGACCGGGAAATTTGCACATTACCTTAGGAAATTGTCTATCGTAGCAACAAGGACATTTATCGACGGAGGAAGCGAAATATTTAGGAATAAGGCTAATGAACATGAACATACATTAAGAATAAAACATAACGTAAGCCTTAACCTACACTCTCACTCATCCCAACCCGTCCTAAAGGCATTTCATCATAAAGCTAAAGCATCACTACTTAATCCTATCATTTCTCATATGGTTTAAGTCCAAAATCCTATGGCTTTGGTCGGTTTTTGGTTCACTTAAACCATTTCTCTGATACCACCATGTAACACCCGTCAATTAAAAACCTGGATTTTCAAAAAACTTTGCCTAACGGCGTTTAAAATGTAGCGGAAAAGGATCACTTTAAAATCGCCCCATCCGTAACTGGATGGTACCTTTCATAAATGGTGTTACTAATGCATCATCGAAACAATATAAATGAAATCCAAGTTATGGCACCAACATAAATGCCATCATTATTACATGTTCATAAATCATAAATAAAAGTAGTCAAGACATAAGGCTATAAGGTGAAGTCTAAGCATTCAACGTCTAATGCAAATCTTCTTTATTACTTCTACCCATCTCACCGAGCTAATCCTTTCCTAGCTCAAGCTTGCTTATCCTGAAGGCACAACATTTTCAAAGAACAAGTGTTAGCTAATAAAATTAGCTGAGTAAGATAACACATATTTGAAAACATTTGCCATTTCATAATATATTAACAAAATTGTGAGTCCCTTAAATTTGATGGTTAAACCAGGAAAGTGCAAAATACAACAAGTCTAATAAGCACTAGAATGGACTAGTATTACTTTAATATAAATGCAAGTATATAAATAAAGTAATACAAGACTTAAAGCAATAAACAAATAAAGTGGAACATTATGTATTTTTCATGGGTATTTTATTTATGATGTTAAATAAAACACAAGGTTGTTGCGGAATCAAGATAATGCAATTAAGTATGTATCCTAACAACCTATGAGTTACAAATGATCTATATTTGTCAAATAACTCTTTAGGATCGAGATACTTAAAGTTGTGAAGTATCCCAGTTTAAGATCGAGAGTATTTGGACAAATTCACTTCAATGCAAAATGAATGCTTAAAAGTAATTATGTCAAGGAAATGACTTTGTATTTATAGGCAACAAAATTCACCAGTGAATTTTGTGCCGTACAAATATGGTTGCATACATTTAATGATCTGACAAGAACATTAAATGTATTGGATAAGGAATAAGGATAAAGTCACATCAAATGCAAGTGTATCCTTTTATCCAACCACCTTTTACACACGTATACTTTGGTAAAGAACAAGTGGATTGTTCTTAGGAAAGTGTGTAAAGGGAAAAGTCAATCCTTGATATCAGTGTTCAGACTTGTAGGATCTAGAACACTGACAATCCTCCAGTGTACTGATCTGGTAAGACTTTCCAGTGGACTCCGCCATTTGTTAAGTCTTCTTTCTTCAGACTTCAGTCTTTGACTTCAGTCAGAATGTCTTCAGTAGAGTTGATCTGGACTGGGGTGAAGTCCAGTGAGCTCATCTGGAGAATACTCCAGATTTCCTATACAAGTATTTGCTCACTGGTCTTCCATTATTTCTAGACAAATCTTCAAAGGGACTCCAGATTCTAAGTCTGGAGTAGGTCCAGTAGAACACGATTCTGGTCAGATCTTTAGTGAGGCTCCAGTAGTCGCGTCTGGAGCGAGTCCAGTAAATCTGGACTAAATCTGGACCTAACAAATTCCCCCTATTTGTTTAGAAATAATGCAAGTGTTTTCAAGCTTGAATCTATACATTTTGTAAGCTTGAAAAACACAAGTTTCGATTTGTCTAAAAAATCTAAGTTACTGGAAAACACTTTATAGATCATGAGTGTTTTCAGTTTCATCAATTAAGTTCTAACTTAGACTAAATCTGATCATTTACTTATAAAAATAAAAAATTGCAACTATTATTACATTCATCAACTGATAAATAGTATACAATTTTCATAAGACAATAATTTACAATAAGTAAACAATAAGATTCAGGCCCTTCTTTTCGATGTCCTTCCTGGAGCATCTTCAGTAGCCTTTCTCTTTGGTGATGGAGAAGATGGTATTGATTCTGACGTTCTTAAGCCCATTGCAACTTCCATTTGTTGCTTTCTTCTCCATACCTTCTCAATCCTTTTAAGAAATGCTTTAACATCAGTCGACACATTTGTCTTCCCCCTGAACGTTAAAGCGATTTCCTTCAGTTCACTCTATCCAAATGCTTGGACTGAAGTACTTCTCCTTTCGTCAGTAAAGTTACCCTCCCTGGTCAACTTTACTTCAAACTTTGACATGCCTTCATGATCTTCAGCCAACTTGATTTCAGCACCAGTGATCCTTCTAGCATCAGCCCTGAAGTTCAACATTTCATTGTATTTTTCTTTCAGCTTGGCTTGCTGGATCAAAGCTTCAGTATCCTTGGACACTCTTCTTTGCTCTACAGCAGATTGGAGTTCTTGACGATTTATTTTTCGAGAAGTGTCCAGGGGAATGAAAGTACTTACATCAGTATCTTTGATTGCTTTGATCTGTCTGGCAGTCAACTTTGGTAAACCAGTAAGTCTCTTTCTGTACTCTATCTCCAGAGCACCAGCATTCTTTCTTATCTTTTTCTGGAGATTTACCAGTTCATCCTTTCTTTGTCTGATGAGTTCTGGTACACTCACGCCTTAAATAATTGAATCATATACCTGTTCTTCTTCAGCGTAGAATGAGCGTACATGAACATCATCTAATGCATTTAGGCATTGATGAACTCTGGGGTCATCTTTCATCTTTTTATAAACTTCAATGTTAATGCCTAACCTTCCAGCTTTGTAAGAGTCCAGAGTCCCCATTGTTGCCATCTCCCTTTGATGGGCCAGCAGTTCATCCTTTTGATTTCTTTTAAAAATCTCTATCATGATGCATTCTTGCTCTAACTTCCTGGAAGTTTCATCATCAGCATCTTCAGTATGCTCTTTCTCTTCACCAGATACCACTTTTTCTTTTCCTTTAACAGCCTTCAGTGTAGTTGGAATATCTAGGAAGGTCTCAAACTGGGGCTCACTGGCTTCAGTACCAGTAGCTTCTTCAGTTAGGAGCCCGGCTTCAGTGCCATATGCTCTTTGTCTTTCAGTAAGCCCGGCTTCAGTGCCATATGCTCTTTGTCTTTCAGTTTGGTCACCAGACGACCTTTCCCCCTTGGAACGATCTCCAGTTTTTGACTTGAGATCATTCCACAATTGTTCAAGCATGAGTCTGTCTAGTGGACCAAAAGTTATACCTTCTACTGGAGTTGTTTCAGACACAACTTTCTTGAGTGCCTGCACTTCCTTCTGAACATTTTCAACAGCTTTAGGCAAGTGTTTTGGCAACTTCTCATCCAGTAACTTTTCTACTTGGGGTAACACCCCATCATAAATGCTACGAAGAACAGTACCAGAAACTTCTTCACATAATTCTTTCAACATATTGTTTCTGAACTTCCTTGTACATTCATCACTTATAGTGCTAACAACTGCACCTGTTCCAGTGTGGGTCTACTCTCCAGAGAACTGACCCTGAAGACGAAATTCTGAACATCTTCTTTCAGACCTGCCAGTTCGCCAGTGACTGCAGTCTGAACAGAAGTAACCAACCTTGACTCTAAGCCCTGGACTGCCACCTTGATCTTTTCAGTGTTGTTGTTTGTGGCCAGTACCAGTTCATCAAGCTTCTCATAAACCAGCTTCTCATTTCCAGCAAAGACATTCATCTCAGATGCCAGGTTATTTGATAATAATGATTTGAAGTCAGAATAACCTGAGATGAAGTCTGGAGTGATCTCTCCAGGTCCGCCACCTTACTTAAAAGGCCTTGGACCTCGGCAGAAGAAGAAGTGGAGAGACCAGTGGGAGGTTCAAGAGTTGAGGGTAATCTGGTCATTAGAGGAACTTGTGCCCAGTCCTCTTCAGTTGCAGCTTCAGACGTTGCAACTGGTGACTCCGGCGCACGAGGAGGAGTTGAGATTCTGAAGGTTGAATGGTTGCTGGAGTGAAGTATTGGGTGTTTTCTGGAATTGAAGGTGGTGGTGGTGGTGGCATGTTTGATTGTGGTGGTGGCATTTCTGGTGTAGGTGTTGGCATTTCTGGTAGATTTTCTTCTTCTTGTACATCTTCACCCAGAAAATTCAAGTTAACATCAAAGCCT
>CM067170.1:153116442-153146818 GCA_034093135.1 Erigeron breviscapus | reverse complement strand
ATCTTACTAGCAAGATTATGTCAAATAGATGCTTTGCTAAATAAAGTATCTAAATCGATTATATGTTTTCCTAAGATGGATGATACTAGGTGTCAACCTAAGAGTTGTTCAATATTGGAAAACAAGTAGGAAACGCAAGACTCGAGATTCTAGAATCACAACCTTGAAGAGCATGTCGGATTTTACTAAAGTGATTGAATCTTGATCCAGTCTTGTCATTCGAACGAGAATTGTTCTTGGTCTTTGGAATGTCGCATATACAAAGTTTTAGATATTTATATTCGAAACTTTCTAAAAGTATTACACTTAATTGTTTTACTTATATATGACGTCATAAATTCCTACTCCATTAATAATCAAAGTTTATTTTGGATCATACATGTGAAAATAGGAATGCCTCGCATTTCATTGGTCTTCACACTTATATGAAACATACAAGATATGGTTCAAGATGATCCAAAGTAACTTCATCCCTTTTGATTAAACCTTATTCAAAGTAGTAGAAGGTTATATGTTATGGCATTAATGAGAACTATCTTGTTTTATGTCTAACAAGAAATGATTCATGAATCGATCAAGAGTTAGCCTTGATTGATAAATATCTTCATGGATTCCACGATAAGTGAAACTTATCAAGATCAAGGATTTCTAGGATTCTTAGATTCAGTGGGAGCAATGTAGATCTTGAAAGGTTTCAAGAAGCACGAATCACAACCTTTTTGAGATGATTAGCCATTAGGCGTGGTGGGCCTTAGAGTGTAAGCTCAGAGGCGCAATGGATTTAGGTTAAACCGAATATCTACGTGTTGGATTAGTAGGTGTTAATCGAAAGACCCATAAAAGTGATGATTGAAAGCTTGTAAAGTTGCAAAGCATTCGAAGTCAATAAGATTGATTTCTGAATCCAACTTAAAGCTTGTCTTGAAGTAACAAGATACTAATTGCCCTAAGCTCATAAGTTAGCTATGAGTTTTAAGCATTAAAAGGTCACCTTAGCGAGGACGATGAATGGTGCAACCTAAAGGTTATTCTAAAACCTTTATATAGTATCTTGAAATGATAGGAAAACTTCAAATCATCAACAATCCGAATGTGCTCTTTAGAAGCATAATGGATTAACGCGTCTTTGTTGGTTAACATAAATACAATTGAGATATTGTGTATAGACTTGGAATTTAATCTGTGAATATTAGCTTAAGAAAGATTACATGATCATGTCTAGAATTGTCTCTAGATAAATGTTCACCCTAGATGAACCCCATGACATTATGTGAGTAGATACTCAAGGTGAAACTTCAAAATTTTAATGAGAAAGTTACTCATGAAATAAAGTTTCTCGACTATGTCATAATTCATGTATATAATTCAAGTAAGTTGGTTAGCTTGTCTAAACCATATTCGAGATCCAAGAGTCTTGGATTGTCGATAGGCGGAAAGGAATAAATTCCTTATGGACGGAAGAGATATATGAGTTTTTCATAAAATCTCCTTGTAAGACGATAATAGTCCATTATTGGAATTATAGAATATATCGCCCCTCTAGAGGCATATGGAAACGTCTTGTGGGATATATGATATTTTATCATATCATATTTACGAGATGCTTGCGACACACTTGAGAGAGATCGCGTGGATATTCTAAAAGGTTCAATACAAGTGATGGATTAAGCAAGACCCCTAAGGGAAAGGCATATTCTTGGTTAATGTGAATTGACTAAGAGTTTGGGGTTAGATTTGCTGATTAATCACGTTGTGATAAAATTTTAGTATTTGATATTGGAACCTATCGGAAGTGTTGAAAGAGAATAATAGCATTCTTATTCATACGCTCCGAGTTCTATATTTGCATGCTTAAAACCAATCCATGAGTCATGAAAATGATTCTAAAACGTTGCCCATTACCGCTCATTGATTACGGGAGTAATAATGAATAAAGGTAATTGTGAGAGATGATATATTATTTGCGTTGCGTAAATAATGTGTATAGAGGTACAATCATTTCACAAGTATTCAAGAGAGAGAGTTGAATATTGGGATAAGACCCATTCCTCAAGTAATCATGTGGATCATGTTGACATGCATGAATCTTGAGAAGTGGTAGTGTCTAGTTGTCCTTCGACTTGAGACGCATAGGCGTGTCCCGGAGTACGTAGTCTCATGCTTTGATTCGGTACCGAACCTGGAACTTAATCGACAGTAGTATGGGTTGTTTTGGGTGTGAGGTGAAATATGGAAGGGATGTATGTTGTCAAGAAAGGATTTATTCGCCAAAGAGTTGGAAAGATATCACGCGGCCACTCGATGAAAGGAACTGATTAAGTGCATGGCCATGCCCCAAGTACATTACTTATGAATGTGTTTCTGAGTAATCGTATTTTGGAATGTTTCACTTCTTTTCAGTAGATCGAGCAATATGTCGAAGTTATATGAGCGTCGTTTGATTCGTGCCTCATGACTCGATGTGATATCGAAAACATATAGAGAGGATTAGACATTGTACCAAAGCATTAAAAGAGTTTAATGTACAACATCTAGAAGTTGATGTTGGTTCCCGTCACGGAATTATATTCATACATATTTGGGGGCATCGTCGTGTTGCTAGACGAACGTTCGGTGTCAGTATACTTGACGTATGTTGGGATGATCATCATATTGGACATATCCTCAAGTGGGAGTGTTGAAATTATGAGAATATTCCAATATATTTATACGGCCTCATATCTATGAACCTTTAGGATCGCACGCGAAGAATGGGGAGGGCTTAGTTGAACTTCATATTTATAACAAAAGAACCATTATAAATGATAATAACTAGAAGTTTCTAAAAATAGTTTTTGGAAAGTTTCCAAAAATATATTTGGAAATGACGAGCGGGTTAGAAACGCGAATCGGGTCGAAAGCGTTATCGGACATCAAGCACCATGAGTCAACCCATGGGTCGACCACGTAGGTCAGCCACGAAGCAAGGAAGGAAAAGGAAAAGGGATGTTTTCTTGTCCCACATTGATTGGGATAAGGAAACCTAAGGGTTTTCTATTCTTATAAATAGAGACCTAAAACCCCTTTTCCATTCAATCCTCTCTTCTCTTCTTTGAAGCATGGGTCGAAAATCACCACCCTTTGGTGGAGATTTTTGAGCTAGCTTTTCTAGTTATTTTTATATTCGGTGGGTATTTAGTTATAACGTGGAGTTATAGCTAGCACTTAGCTAAGTGCCGAAGATCCGTTCGTGTGTACGAGTCTTTAGAGGAGTTCCTACACTTGGGCTCTAGTACGTGACGGAGTTCTCGTATCCGGGTTTTTACAAAGAGGTTAGGTTTCTTTCTTTGTTTATTTATTTATTAATTAGTTGGTTATATTGCATGCATGATAGATCGTAATTAGGGAATTAATTAGTTAATTTATTAATTATTGCATAAGTGAATTAAACTAGATTAATTTTACTTGCTTAATTAATTAATCGTAATTAATTAGTTAATTGTTTTATTAACTTATTCTGCATATATAATTAGTTAGGTTAATTAATTATTGCATAAGTGAATTAAACTAGATTATTTTACTTGCTTAATTAATTAATCGTAACTAATTAGGATGTTCATGTTTTATTAAAAAATTTTAAATTAAATGTTTTTGAATCAAATTAGGGTTTGGAATTCGACCTCCCATTTCCAAGGGGAAGTCGAATTCAACTTTTATATATAATTAGGGTTTCGAAATCAACAACCCTTTACAAGGGAAGTTGAGTTCGACTAGGATTAATTAAATTGAATTTTAGTTATTTACACATTAAACCCTAAGTTTTGAATAAACTAATTTGAGGTCCTTTCAAATTATGAACATCCAATTCCGATACAAAGAGTTGTATAGTTAATAAAATCCCAACAAATAATACCTTGTACTCTTCTTCTAAATCAATAAATCATCATCTTCTTTATTCACTAGATTAATTATCTCCACTAATATACCTAAAATACCCTTAATGAAAAATTACACCGCCAGTCTTCAACTCTTAAAATAACTTCACTAACCATTGTATTAATTACATTTACATAAATAACTTACAATACTTGTTGTCCCCACTATCAGTCGCCACCATCCGTCACCACGCATTGCCACCACCGCCACCGCATTGCGCGGGACACCAAGCTAGTATTTCATGGAAAAAATCCTCGTAGTGTAACATACGATTTTATTCTATATGGTAATTAATGAGCGATCCTCGATATATAAATTTATCTTTATTTTTATCTTTATTTCTATATAAAAAAAACTTACATCCTTTTTCAACTTTTTATTTTTAAAATACCCAAAATGTCCTCTTTTTATATGGGCATTAACCAACACAACAGTGAAACCCGATCCAGCTTTCGCTCCCTCCGCTTCCTCAGGGCCCTCACTTCCTCACTCAACTCACTCAGACGCTCGCCTCACGCCACTTCGCTCGCCTTGGGGGGAAGGCTACTGACGGTAGCGAATCTCAGAATACGAATTCTTTGGGGTAGAATTTTCACCACTAGGATCCTAATATTATTAATACATTAGCCTCGTATAATTTTATTTATCTACTCGTTATTATTTGAAGGATCTTTATCACTGTATTAATTTGAGGATCTTGACTATACTGTCTTATTATTTTGGTTTAACAGGATCTTGAGATCATCAAGATCAACATAATAACTAACGAACGTATATCTAGTACATTAAGATATTGTATGCAGGACTAGTTTTTATGATAAAAGGGTATTTACAACATGAAGAAACAAGTCATAACGGATAGTTTACCACTTCAACCACAAGAATCGGGATTGATATCTGTTTTACCATGTGTGGAAAAGCTCTCAACAGTCATCTTCACCAATTCTTCAGCGTAAGGAGCAAGTCCAGGAAGATCCCAGATATTTCGCATATTCAGTTCAACGTCTAGCTCTATAAATACGAAGGCATCTTCAGCAGAGAGAAGAACAACGATCAATATACAACAATCAACACACAACAACTTCACACTTCGCTCATTGTTTCTGCACACAATTATACTATTAGAATAGTTATTCGATCAATCACATTTCTTTCATTCAGTCATCGTATTGTAATCTTAAACTAATAATAATAAAAGAACACAGGTAGGAACGATTGATTCCTCCCGGGTTTTTTTACCTAAGATTTCTTAATTGAATCAAGGGTTTTTCCCCGTCAACAAAATTCTGGTGTCGTTATTCTTTTCGCATTTCATTAATTTATCTTCAATTCATGATCACAACGCTGATCTTGAGTTTTTATTATCTTTATCTTCAACGAATTTCATCTTTAATTTCTATAATTCTGTCTTAAAGATTTTTACAAAGTTTTTTTATTTAAAGTTCTCCATTCGCATTATTTTCATTATCAATTATCTTACTTTATTTTAAGATCCTAAACATCTGACCTCACTTACAAATCTTTGGTTAGAAAATTATCTTGAATCTTTCTATAAAATTATCTTAGGTAATTTTTGTCCAAAACACGAATAAGATCAGAAAGGCCATCATAAGAGCAATTAAAAGTTTTCTTTTTATAATTAACTAATATAGCTAAAATACTCTTAATGAAATAATTTGCAACATCTATCACTCAACTTCTGAAATAACTACTACTACATTTTGCCTAAATTATCTTTACATCAATAACCAAGCAGTTGCTGCCGCCACCACCACCCATCGTCGTCGTATTGTGTGACATTCGTCTAGTATATATATATATGAAAAGATATTGAAAAAGTTAATGAGAAAGCATGAGATTTTTATTTATTAAATTATTCAAAGAAAACGAGATGTAAACAGGAACAAAAAAAAATAAATGCTTTTAGGATTAGATTTTATTACATACACTAGCTAAAGAACCCGGGTTTGCTTAATAAAGATTTTAAATAGTAAAAAAAATGATAATGTTTATATATATTCATGGAATAATGAAAAGTGAATTAGTTGATTCAATTTTGTCATATTGATCGGAAAATATATACTAAAAAGTATAAATTAAACTATATGCATAAAGATATTTATTAAACTATATGATAAGAATTTAAAAAGTATATATTAAATTAAGTAATTTAGTTTTAATGTTCTAATGATGTCATAAATTATTTACTGAAAAAGGAAATAAATTTTTTAAAGAAATTTAGAGTTGCCAAGTAAGATTTTTAAACAAGGTGATGATGTAATCACAATTGTTTTTATTATATATACTAGTCTTCAGCCCCGTCCGATGAACGGGTAGTCTTAAAATATATATATCAAAGGGAATCAAAATGATAACATATGTTAGATGATGATTAATATGTGTTGGGTTTAAATTTTCAACATGAATCAACGTTGTCTTCTTTTCATCTAACAAAAAATAACAAAATATATATGTCATATTCTAAATTTAAAAAGAAAGATGTAAATAACGAGCAAAATAAATTAATGAGCAAAATAAATTTAAAAGAATAAAACATTTTGTAGAAGAAGAAGCCATGATCAACCTACCATTGACAAAAAAAAATTTAAAAGAGTTGAAAAATACCAAAGATATAACAATTCAATATCAAATAATGAACAAACATGAACAAAATACCAAAAATTAAAGTAAAATGATATTAAAAAAACGCATGATAGAGTTTAAATATAATTATCTATTTATTAAGCAAAAAAGAAAAGAAATTCTAGAAAAAAGGAGAGAGCTAGATTAATTAGGAGGAGAATTAGGCTAAGAAGGGGGATTAAGGGTCCCAAGTGTACCCCCAACCTCCTCTTTTAGTTACAGTATAGATGATGATAAAAAACTAAAAAATTAGAGTTGGATCTTTCGATCTCCTGAAGTTCTAACCAAATACAAATTCTTACCTCTTTTTCTTAGGTTATTGTTGTCTTACCCCGGTTAAGACAACGTATGCTATACATTCCGCTGTCGAATCGCGACACGAAGTTTCAAGCGAAATTCACCTTTCAAAAAAATAATATATTTATATGTGTGTCCAAAGAAAAAAAAAAGAAGCCCAAAAACAAATATTACGATGACATGGGCATGGATTCTTTGTTTAAAAGTAGATAAAGTGTTGAATATTACTACATGGTTACAAAAACAGGGAACCTTATAATACTAAGCAATTTAATATGCAATTTGGTTATAAAGAGAAACCATCAGCGTGAGGTTAAAGAACATAAAGAAAAAAACGCATGGATGGGTTTCGTATTGGGAGCAAGTTGTTGTTAAGAGGGTACCTATTTAATTTGTGTAACGTGTGAAAATTTTAATTAAAAAAATATAGAAAAATATAGGATTAAAAAAATATAGAAAAATATAGAATTAATTAGGTGGGAGAATTAAGCTCAAGGAGGGGGATTAGGGGTGTCAAAAAATATAGAAAAATAGAGGATTAATTAGGAGTGAGAATTAGGCTCAAGGAGGGGGATTAGGGGTGCCAAGTGTACCCCCAACCTCCTTTTTTAATTATAATACTAGACTCAATGCTCGTACGATGTACGGAATGATTTTATTTTATTCATAATTTTTTTTATATCTTCGGTTTCATGTACAATTCATTTGTATTTATAGTGCAAATTAGTTGATAAGTTAGCATATTACCATATTTTATTTGTTATGTCTTTAAATATGAGTTAATTTACATTGAGTCAGTGATGAAATATTAATAGTTATAACTTTATAAAAAAAAACTTATGACACAAAAAGTTTTCATGTTCATAGTATTGATTATAATCGCAA
The DNA here is from genome assembly GCA_034093135.1 of Erigeron breviscapus. Lineage (NCBI taxonomy): Eukaryota > Viridiplantae > Streptophyta > Magnoliopsida > Asterales > Asteraceae > Erigeron > Erigeron breviscapus. Next base: position 153,139,078 of record CM067170.1, on the reverse strand, counting down.
TTTATATAAACAGTTTTTTTTTTCAATAGATATTTATTGGAAATTAAATATTCATACACAATATATGTTTTTGTTAAAAATATATATAATATAGAATCAAGATTTATTTTTGGAGAGGATTTGGAAGAAGAAAAAAAATTCTAAGCGACAATTCTTCTATTTGAAATTAGAATCAAATTAGTATTATATATAGTGAGTAGTTATCCATTCATATCATATAAAATTAATAATTAGAAGGTAAGTAGAAATTAATTAGGAATTTTAATTTGATTTAATTAAGTATACCAAAAAGGACACTTGTCGTTCAAGTAATACGGCATGTGTCGATCAAACAATATCTTAATCCTGTTTTAGTTTATTGGTAAATAGATAGATAAAGATAGAGATAGAGATTTTAAGTGGTAGTTACAAAAAGTATCACGACCCGTTAGTGATATAATCCAAATAGAACGAATTGAACTTCTAGGAATTAAAGACCCCATATTCTTATTAATAAAACGTAAAAAAACATTCAATATTATTTTCCATGAGTTATAACTATATGAAGAGGTTATGTATATAGTCTTATTCATTACTCATAACTAAGGTAAACAAGCTGCTTTCGATGATATTAAAGATTAAAAAAATCCGACCTTTCAAAAATAAAAATGAAACTCTTGAATATCTCCAAAAGAAAATATGTATTTACGCGTGTATCATCTATTTATACTTCTATACTACATAATAAAAAGAATAGTCCCATGTTGAAAGTTACATGGGGAAAAATGTCTAAACTACCATCCATAAAAAAAATTCTTCCCTTTTCATTTGTAGTCATTTACACACACGCAATTCTCTCTCAATATCTCTCTTTCTTTTTCTTTCATTTGCACCCTGTTAATGGTATCCGCTGCAACGCGCATATACCATACTAGTATTATTTTATTAAAAAACAACAATTTATTTTTGGAAGTGTTGAAAAATATGTAATATTTTCACCTAGCTCCCCTTAAAAAACTTTTACATACACTACTCCTTAACATTAATGATTGAATTACATTATCAATCTTTTATCTTTTAATTATCTCTATTAACCTTTTAAATTAATTTATTTTACATCAGTTATCTACACCATTCGTCGTCGACTCCACCACCAATAGTAGCCCCCACCACCACACTGTCACCGTTAAGATCACTGCTGTATTATGTTGGTACCGTGTTAGTTATTTTAATGGGAATTGAACTCGTATATACGTGAGACTAAAATGAACTTCTATTTTGTGCAAGTAATATTCTTGATTGGATTAGGAGTTGTACAAATTGACTGAATGCGACGTGGAAATTGGATTGAGTTTGTAATACAATACTTGACAGACTGGCAATGCCAGCAAGGCAGCTAAAGCCCACCCCTTTATGGCTCCATCTATGACAATTAACACCATTCTTTGTTCCAGGTAGCACTCGACCGATGCATTTTCAGATTTTCTTTTCTCAGTTTGAAAATACACATATTCCAATTTCCAAGTCACAGGTTCAATAATATATATTTTTTGAGATCCCCAGTTGAGTAATAAGTTGGATAGAAAACTTATAATTATTTAGCTTTGGTTTCAACAAATTGAGAAAATTATGTACCATTTTGATTGAGAGATTATGTTGAAATTTTTTTAATTAATTAAATGATTATAAATTTTAAAAAATTCTCTCAAGTTGATGGCTAAAAATAAATATAAATTAAGTATTCAAGGTTAAAAAGTGTAAATTATTGATGGAAAACAAAAAAGTGTAAATTAATGAGACTTTTTCTACAAATTAATATAAATATAATATAAGAATATATTTGGATAATGATTATTAAGATTTTTAATTTATAAAATTAAATGATGACATAAAATAAATTTAATTGATGGCTAAAAATAAATATAAATTAAGTATTCAAGGCTAAAAAGTGTAAATTATTGATGGAAAACAAAAAAGTGTAAATTAATGAGACTTTTTCTACAAATTAATATAAATATTAATATAATAATATATTTGGATAATGATTATTAGGATTTTTAATTTATAGTTAATCTAAATGATGACATAAGCGAGAGTCAATTTGATGAAATTGAGATTTGATTGGTTAATAAGTTATTAGTTCAACTGTCTTATAGTATATATATATATTAAGATTATATATATATATATATATAATATATATATATAATATGTTTATATAATATTATTTTAATATATATATATATATATATTATATATATATATTATATATATATATATAATATATATATATAATATATATATATATATATAATATATATATATATATATAATATATATATATATAATATATATATATAATATATATATATATTATATATATATATAATATATATATATAATATATATATATAATATACATGTACATGCATTAATCTATATATATATATATATTAATACTTGTTTTACAATACCCAACCCTACATATATAATTAAGTTATTGGTTTGGATTTAAGGCTTTAACATTATGTTCTTAAGTTCTTTTTTAGAAAAAAAAAAAAAAATTTGAATGATTTTAAAATAAGTTTGTTTTAAGTCATTTTTTTTTGCGGATGAAATGCAAATAAATTGATTTAATTTGAAATTACCTTTTTAGAATAGAAATTTTAGTATCACATGTATGCTTGTTTCGAGCTTCGTATGATGTTACTGTGATGTCTCAAATACTAATTACTAACTAACTGTTTTTTTTTTAATAAAAATAACATGATAAGTATCACAATGTCATTTTCAAAATCATGGTGGCGACTTGTAATGGTGTGGTAACGACCATGGTGTATAAACAATGTTAATAACACGTCCACATCAACTACCTTTAGAGTGCTGGTAGCCGTTCACACACCCACTCACTACTACTTGTAAGGTTGGTGACGGTAGCCGTTTACACACCCACTCACTAGTCACTACTACTTGTAAGGTTGGTGACGACTTGTAAGGTTTTAAATTTTGTCTTACAAAAAAAATGTTACCTCAACAAACACATGACGTAGTAAAAATTAAACATTAAACACAATATATTGGGTTGTAATTTGTTTGCTTTCTGAATATTTTCCTATGTGTTGCTTTATCTGTCTATTTTGGGTGAGTTATATTAGCAGTATTAAAAAAGAAAAAAACTTCGATTTCGAATCTTGTTTTGTTTTTGAATAAAACAGAATTCAAATTCAAATTCAAACACATATTATTCTAATGAGAATGAGCAGGATAAACGCAAATTACGGGGGAAATTGGAGACAACACAAAGAATGAGGGATTGTTTAATGTTTGCTTTATACTACCCCCCTACGTTTATTGACCCCAGTCACCGCACGGCCCACATCTCATTTGCCCTTTTTGAAATATATTTATTTCAAAATTTAATTTATATACATTATATTTGGAAAGTATTCCATTTTTACCTTTTTAATTTTAATTTTAATTTACCATGGAAAAACACACTTCGTGCATTGCGTGGTATTTTTCGTAAAAGTGTAAAATTATTGATAGGTTTTTCTTAACAGCAATTTTGTTCACGATATAACTCAATTGAAAATGATTCAACCGAAAACATAAACCGTTGATGAAACATGAACTATTGACATGTTTTCCTGTAAAATTAGGTTAATACTATTTTGTATTTAGATGTAGATATTAACCATCATCAACGTAATCTAACAATGAGAAGACTTGATATACTTACAATATGTCTCATGTTATAATCGCATAATTAAGAATAAATATAAGGATGGCCAAGAACATGATCTACAAACGGCCACGTAGATACCTCGATTAGGTCAAATACATCTAAGTCAAAAGACTTGAAATCTTCAGTAACCTAAATATTAAAAACTTAAATCTAGATCTAGGCATAATATACTTAAGGTTTATCGAAATTTGATAATCCTACTTTTATAAGCGTTGAGACATAATAAAATCTTATATATAGCCTTAAAAACAACTCCAAAAATATGATATTGATACATTGCATATTTGATTTTGAATATTTAGTAAGAAAATTATTACTGTGTATATTTTATTTATGATAAGGGTGGATCGTCGATTCGCCAGGAACCCATGTGTCCCTATTTATTAGCTAACCATTTCATATAAGAATTTAACTTAATTGATTCATATTTTTGCTTCAAATCTTCAACTTTGAGCATTTTCCAAGTTGCTAACTATCCTGGCATGCCCAAACTATCCCATCCTTCATCCCTTCATCTTCTTGACCAAAGTCCCCATTTCAATTCCATTTTAACAAGTCAAGTTGGTATATCATGTCTAAGATGGTTTGGAATCAACAATTATCAACAAATATTGCATACATTAGCTAATATCAGATATTATTTGACTTGGCGTTCATTATCGGCCAACACTCCAACCAGGCCAAAATTAGTGATTGGATTGCAACTCTATATTGGTGAAATGGTTCTTAGAATTTTTAGATATCGGTCATAAGATATAATAAGAGACCATTTTTCTTTCTCTTATTACTTTTAAAGAAATCTTACTTTTTATATATTTTGTTTTATCTTACATTATATTAAATGGGTCATGTTATATTTTTGTTTAACAAGTATCATGACATAGCTCGACTTCTTGGGGGTGGCCGGGTGGGATCTTTGCGACTCAACGTCTCTAAGTATGGGTTTAAGGTTAAGTGCTATAAAGGCGTCAAAGGTTTAATAGAAAAACTTCATTACATTCGGTCCCACATGGTAGAATATGGGAAGTTTGAACTCTTCAACTAAAATTGTGGTTTTACTTTCATTTGCTATAACTTTAAGTTGAGTTTAACATAGGCAATGGTTAGCTTGAAAAAAAAACATGTAAATAACTTCTAAGATGGTTTGGAATCAACAATTATCAACAAATATTGCATACATTAGCTAATATCAGATATTATTTTACTTAAGTAATTAACATTGCTAGCATTTCTGTTTTGGAATCAAATTTTATTTATTTTTTTATCAACAAATACGGAGTATAAATAGATTAGAGAGGATAATAAACAAAATATAATGAAAAAGAGTTTAGTTGATAAATGGGCCCCTACCACGAGGAGGTTCAAGAAAACGGGATCTGTTCATATGATTAGCGGGCCCAACCGGTTTATTGGCCACATCTTTCTTATTGCCATGCATAAAACTTATGGGACCGTAATTCCATAACCCGTGTCGTTATTTGTCTTTTTTTTTAAGTATATTCCTCACCCTTTATTAAACTCACTTTAAATTAAACTAGCCCAAAATTTAACTTTCGTAATTAAAAACCGTATAAACGGATGAATTTTTCATCTTATTTTAAATTTAAGTTATTTCAAAAACTAGAATTTTTGACTCAAGATATAAAGACGTGGGTACGCGTAGTAAGGTTTGTATATGTGGAGAAGGACGAGATTATTAATAAAAAGGACTTTTTACCAAAAAAATAATTTCTTTAATTTATGTCTTTAAAGGGGGAAAAAAGAAAATGGAATTGCTATACTTGTGACAACCGTTTCTTGTTTTGGCGGCCTATGCACATGTATTAAAAATGTCATATAGCACCAAAGGTTTGTGCATGCTTTCAAGGTAATAAAAAACAAAAAACCAATAAAAGTTATTGAAATTGTGAAAGAATATGAAACAGAGTGTTAAACTCTAATTGCATTTACAGGTGTTTTTTATTATTTTTATTTTATTCTTTCTAATGAAATCAAGAAAGATATGTCATTCAAGTAGCATGGTTCATTACTTCATTTATTTTCATTTGTAAACTAATACAATTTTTTTTATGTTTATAAATCTATTTGATGGTCAATAAAAGTTTTAATATAAAAAATGCTTCGTATTAGTGTAGTACATCTTTCTAATTTGTACTCGAATTCATAACATGCACTATTTCTTATGATATGCCTATTTTATTGGGTTTTTAATGGATAGGTGATCATATTTTCCAATTTAAACTACATTAGATTTTATAAACATTTTAAAAAATATAGCAAAAGAAAGTAGATTGTTGGGGCGGTGGACTATGGTAGCTACCATCACCATACAACTATTCAATTCCCCCACGGGTAATTTGATGCATTCACAAGCACTTTTATGCCAAAGTTATTTCCTATTTAATTTATGTATTTTTTTTTGTTTTGAGAAACTTTTTTATTACTATTATATTATTATATAAAATATGTCCAAACACCATCTGTTTGTGATCCGTCCTCCTACTAGAACTATAATTATGTAACTTTTACTATTTACCATCACTTCCTCATTTTATAAATGACATACAAGCACCCTTTAAGCAATGTTATGTTATCTTTTTCTATTATTGTTTTTATCATGAATGTATATATATATACATGTATAAAAGTAAAATAGTAGGATGTGCAATATAAGCTAACACAGAAAAAGGTTCCAAAAAGGTTCAAACACTTTAGTGATAACGATACGGCTTTATAGCTAGCTAAGATGATATATATTATATATATATAATTATATATAGTTGTGTTATGTGGATATGATATAAAGATGAACGCGTCAATGAGGATATATAGAAGAAGAAATATGCCATTTTTGATGACGAAATCTCACTAAACATCCCTTCTCTGCCAGCTGCTTTGGACCCCCTCGATCGAACCTCCCCTTGTTTTAATATATTTATTCTTTGTATTTTATTATATTCACCTTTTTAAATATAATATATTCCATATATTATATATATATATATATGTATACTGATCATATAAGTTTCAACTACCGTTAATGTATTATCTTTACATTATTGCTTCATTGCTTGGTCGGTCTTATACATATTCGAAACCGATCCTTAATTTGTCATAAGTTTCAAATACGTATACTAAGAATAATATATATATAAGGTATCTCACATGAAAATAATGAAGTGTTAATGGTATCCACTAATCTGTTATATTTATGATATCAACACGTTGTTCATAGTAATGCCAAAATTCATCTAAAAATAATCCATCGACATCGATCTAATCTATCATACGACCACCATATAAGATTCATCTAAGATATTATGAATACCGTCGACCTCTAGCTTCTAGTGGCTCTGTACTAATTAATTGTGATGCCCGCCTACCTTGATATATTATATATACGAGTATATACTTATACTATATGATAAACCTAGGTTTAAAATAGAAGATGATCAACCCATGACCTTAGGTATTATGTTACCAAAAGCATAGTTAATGATTATGGTTATTTAATCCAAATAAGTGTTATTATTTAATTTTATAAAAGGTGCTTTTATAATTTCTAAATTAAAATAACTCAGACATATAAGTTATGTTTTCACACAAGTTATTTGCGAGCTAATAATCCACACATTTCAAAAAGTTTAAGTTATGTTTCAAATATTACCTTAACGACGTACGGATCCTACATGATATAACTATATAAACACAAAAGTAATGGTTATCATGAAACTAAGATCATATCGATATATATTACTAAGCATAAATGAGGTTAATTAAATGCACCTCAACTGGTCTTGTGTACACGTACGGAGTATATAAATCACGCACTTGATATTGTATATACATATATATCTTAACGGAGTAAATAAAAACTTATCAACGGTCAACATGTGAATATAGAAGTATAAAATACTTAGAAAATTGTAGGAAAAATAAATAATAACATTGGAATCTAAGCATATCCGTGTATATGGAATGAAGGAGGAAATGAAGGGCAGTTGCAACAATCCATACGTCCATACGTAAAGTATATATACATATAGTATAAAATATATGGGAATAGTATATGTATGTATGTATGTATGGTATATGTATTTCAGCAGCCAGGTGTTTTAGACTTCCAACCTGTCAATGATGGGCATCTTAATAAAACTTGGCTTGGCTTTCTACCAAAACCATTTATTGACCAACTTGGAATTTTCATGCCGCCCAATGGGCGGCGTAAGTTTTTGAAAACGTTTACGTTTATGGGTGGGGTTAAAAAAACCACAAATTTATAGGCGACAAAAAGTATTGAAAACCAAAAGTTTAAAAATACAAAAGAAATGTTAAACCAAAAAATTAAAAAGAGAACAAAAAAAAAAGAATACGAAAACCAAATGAAGAAGTAATAAAAAAACAAATGTTACATGTAAAAAAGGTATAAAAACCAAGTGTTTAAAAGAATATAAAAGATATATAATGCAACAAAAAACCAAAAAAAAACCCGAAAAATAGAAAATTAAAAAATATATAGCTTTTTAAAATATAACATTTTAAAAAGTTATAAAAAAAATGTTAAATGTAATAAAGATATAAAAAAACAAAATGTTACAAAAGATTAAAAAGAAAAAAATTATATAAAGTTAGGGGGTTGAAAGTAATAAAAAATAAACAGGAAGGACAGAAAAGTAAAGGGAAAAAAAAGGAGGGACCAAAGTGTAAATAGTTTATTACTAAATAAAAACTTAAAAAAAAAAGAGGGGAGGGTTTGAACCCGTGACCTCCACCCCATAGGCATAGAGACCAACCACTGAACTAAATCCATATTTTATTTTATAATTGCTAATTCGTATATTTATATTTAAAAGGCAGGTGAAGACAAAAAAATACTGTTCATATCCAATTCCTTTATTATAGTAAGTAATTAAAATTTATATTACTTGTTTATTTAATATCGACTTCCTATGAAATATCATGTTATGAATATTAGTTTGTGATGGTGTGAAAGAAATTATGCAAAGATTATCAGATAAAAACGTCATGTTCCAGCCTGGATATAACAATTTTGTAGTTATTATATTTACTTTTATTGTGGAGTTAGTTCATGTGACCTTTTTTTTATTTATTTGGGTTGACTATTTGCATATAGTTTATGGTAAATATGTGTTATGACCTTTCCGATAGAAAAGTAAAAACTAGCTATATGATGTAGATGCATTGTATTGAAAAGTTGTTTGGCCATATAATTATATTATGGTAAGCAAATTAGAATAGTACAATATAAATTTTTTTTGAAGTAAATACTCCGTAGCAAATAGAGGAAGATAACCGAGAGTCAACTATAAAAAAAATAGGCATGCCACCCAATGCGTTTAGTATGCCAGAATACTCTTGGAAGTTTAAAATTAACATTTAGATGGACGTCAAGATTGAACTTATAGCTCGATCTTTATAGATCATGTTTTTATTATAGTTTTGAAAAATTTCAATGCTGGTTTATATATGCAGGCTTCATATCATACGTATACAACAAGAAAATATTAAAAAAATTCACCTTCGAAGTGGTTTAGTAGTTAACATATATAACTTTTATAAAATGTTTTAGGATCAAATAGCATTAGGTACAATTTTGAAACAGTCAAGGTTGTATCCTGATTAAATTGTATTAAAAAGATTTACTTTCACCTAATTGGAAAAATATCATCCGTAACCAAATATACAGGAACTTACTCGGAACATGGGTTGCACACTTGCACTCACATTTGCCCTTATTATAAAGAAATGTTTCCAAATATCTGAATGATGATTAACACTTGGAACATTAAAAAAGATCATCTTCAAATAAATGGAATAGACAATGTAAGCATTCAGTGTATCATTTACACGAAACAAAATATACATATAGATTATATATATTGATGTAACATTGCTTTTAGGATCGCGTATTAGTTTATTTGTCTACGGACAAAAAACCCAAATCATTGTTCCAAATCCAACATATTAGAAACGTAATAATTAACAAACAAAATAAATAAATATATACAAGAATCGCCAGCCTAAAAAGAAAAAAAAAAGTAGAGAGAATTGTTAATATAAACTAGTTTATGTTTGTATTATTATGGTTGATTTCTCCGACCAACTTTTGTCGATTAAGGCAACTAATCAATAGTTTCTTTCCTATCATTGCTACAAGATTCTTTGTTAGTTTTTAAAACAAAAAGATAAAGGTTTTCACCAACCATATAATATGCTATTCTTGAACCAAAACTCCAAAAGTAGATACTGATGCGACAAAATTAAAATTAACAGGTGCACAGACCTAGTTAACACAACGTATGTTGGATCTTCCGTCATTCGTCAATAATTCATACCTTTCAAAAATGTGATTACTTCATGGATATATACAATATAAATGGAACTTTTGTTGAGTTACCAAATATAAGAAATTTTTAGAGTTAATTACAGAAATCGTCCCTGTCGTGGTACCCAACTTGCAGGTTTCATCCCTACCTTTCATAAATTACAGTTTTAGTCCAAAATAGTTTCCTCCGTCAACAGTTTTAGTCCTTCCCTTAAACGGCCGTTTAAAACCATGACACGTGATCCGCACGTGATGGTTAGTTTCGTAATTTGGCATCATAATAGCCAATAAATACCCCAACCTACCAACAAAACCCTTATTTTCACTCTCTCTCTTACCTCTCTCTTACTTTCTCTCACTTTTCTCCCTCATCTGTTCTTGAAATACGATCTAGGTCACGAAAAATGGTCCATTGTAGCTGTGGTTCGATTGCTGTGATTCGAACATCTTGGAATATCCAGTTTTGTGTGATCGATCTATGGACATTATTCCAGGGCTGTTAAGGGCTAAGAATGCACTAGAGAACGAAGTAAGAATGAAGAATCAAGAAAATAATCGATTAAGGAAGTATCTTTTTTTGTCAATGGTGGTTGTGTTTCTGCTGTTATATCTACTTATTAGTGGATAAGAAAATAAGCAGTTAATGTAATTTTAAAGTTCATGTAAATTTAATTGTAGTATTCAAGTTTATGGAAATGTAGCAGAAGTTGTTTATGTAATTGTTTATGGAAATGGAGAAAATGTTTTGTCTGTAGCAGAAAATTGTTAATTTTGCAAGTGTTTTGACTATATAAAGTCAAATTACCAAAAAATGGTTACAAATAAGATACATAACACTGCCTAAATTGAAAGATAATTGACATCAAGAAATTGAAAGATATCTCATAACCAAATTGACATCAAAAGCATTATCCATATATCAAACATTGTTTGATAAAGCATACATAAACATCCATCCTAATATTACAGTAATCCAAGTTTACTAAAACATCCAAATTGTCAAATTGACACACTGCCAATTGACAACAAAAGCATACATAAACATCCTAATATTACACAAACCGTCCTAGTTTACTTTTTCTTCTTGGATGGAGCTTTGAATGGAGCTCTGAATGCTTGATCTGGAGACAATCTAGCAGCCATCCTTTTTGTGAATCTAGGGGGGGAATTAACATTACTGTGACTTTCGCTTGTTTGACCCTGACTTGGTTGAGCATGAGCTTCAGTTGGTTGACTTTGAGATGGTTGACTCTGCCTTGTAACCCTCTTTGAGCTGCCTGCACCACCACCTCCTTGGGTTGGTTGACTCTGAGATGGTTGACTCTGAGTAGCCCCCATTCTTGAGCTCCCTGCACTGCCTGCACCACCTCCCTGACCCTTACAACCTCTTGAATTATGGCCCAGATTACCACATAGTGAGCAAGTAAGAGTCTTCAGTTTCCTACCCTTAGTGGCAGATGTCTTAACCATGCTTTCCTCATTGAATGATCTCTTCCTTTTTTTCTTTGGTCTTCCAACAGGAGTATGATGCACTGGGGGTGTTATTGTTGTTGGAATTCTAGATTTCTCCCACATGTTTGAACCATTGATTCCACCTATCTTGTATGAGTACACTTTTTTCCAAGTTTCAAGCCAATAACATTGATGCACCCAGCTTTCTGGTATGCCAGGCTTCAATCCAGAGACACCCATATGAAAAACACTCTTACCCTTGTCAACTGACTGCTTTCCACCCTGTTCTACTTCCACATTATCCTTGTCAACTGTCTCATTCTCCACTATATGCACATCATCAAATGTAATATCATTATCTAAATCCACATTATCATGTGGCATATCATTCTCAACAGTCTTACCCTTCCCCTTGTAAGTTGGCACTTTCACTTGTTCACTATTATCAGTTCTTTGCCATTCTAACATTAACTTAGCTGAACTACCCCTAATAGCATTAGACTTAACAACCATTTCCTCATTTATATCAGTGTCGGTTATATCCACAATGGTTACACTACCCTTCCCCCTTCTAGGTGAGTCATAAGGATTGTTCAAGTTTGTAAACCCATGTTCAATGTAAACTGAAACCTCAAACAATCTGTTCATTACAACTAATTTGTGTAATGCACGAACATCTTCATCTGTGCTTAATTCATGTAAATCAGAATCTAAGTTGCCTTCTGGAGTTAAATAATGGTAATACATTATCTGGCCTATTTTGTAACCTAGTTCAAGCATCATTGCATCTAACTCCAATACAGAAAACAAATCAATATCCACAAAGTCCACATATGAGATCTTACCATTCACGTATCTTCTATCTGGCCACTCAGTAAATGCTCCACCATGATGGATTTTCAAAGCAAACAACCCACCCCTTGATGCTTCTGCAAATTAAATTAAAAAAATTAAAATAAAATTTCATTATAATCCACATCTTTAGGGTTTTTGTCATATTAATGAATGGATACAAAAAATTATAACTTTTAATAAATAAAAAAATAAAATAAAAAACATACCATATTCCCCCATTGCATAATCCAGAGCTTTAGGGTTTTTGTCATCACGAAAATGCCACTCGCTAACCACCATTTTCTTCAATAATATACTTAGGATTTGAATCAGATCAACATATATTTAGGGTATTTTGTTTATGGAGGGAAAAGGTTTTAGAAAGAGAAAGGTAGAGAGAGAGGGAAAATGTCGATCTGAAGGACGATTGTTGAAGATGGAGTGGTAGGTTGGGGTATTTATTGGCTATTATGATGCCAAATTACGAAACTAACCATCACGTGCGGATCACGTGTCATGGTTTTAAACGGCCGTTTAAGGGAGGGACTAAAACTGTTGACGGAGGAAACTATTTTGGACTAAAACTGTAATTTATGAAAGGTAGGGATGAAACCTGCAAGTTGGGTACCACGACAGGGACGATTTCTGTAATTAACTCTAATAATGTATATCCTGTTAAATGATCGTTAAGTGTACAAGCATTTTTAATTATAAGATCATGATATTTGAAAAAATAAATAAGTAAAAAGAGACGCATTAGAAAAAATTAAAAAGAATTACACGTCATGAAATTGTAAAAATGAAAAAACTCATAGGTGCTAATGAAGAGATATCAAGTTTCTTAGATATTGTAATTGTACTTGTAATTTTATTTGACGTCTAGTGATTTGCTAGATGTCACTTTATTTTAATATATATTGTCGTTTTAAAAAAAAAGAGATATCATTTTTTAATCAGTTTGATACTTTTACATTCATGGTTTCGCAATAAATACTCTGTCTTAAAAAATTTTTGGTGAATTTTGTATTCTATATGTTAATCTCTACTCTTAATTATCATGAAATAGATAAATAGAAAGGTCTTTTAATCTCTTATAAGAAGTTTAAATTTCAAATTATGTCATAATTCATAAGTATTTTAAAAATGGGAAAATGGTTAAAACAGGGCCAAGGTAAAACGAAATCCACTTTATTTATTACACCAAAGTTAAAAAGATAGCTAATCATATTTAAATGAGGAATGATATATCTACAACAATTATTTGTCATCCACAACAATGTATGCTTTACGCAATTGTAAACTGTGCAGTAAAACATGTACATTTGTTGTAGATGGCTAATAGTTGTTGTAGATTTATCACTTCTCTATTTAAATAACCAAAATAGATAAAACCTATTACTCTTAAATTTAGAAACATGAGTAATGTTAGTCAAACTTGAGATAATCATTAAGTGGTTGATATTCACATGGATACTAGCATGAGGATTAGTAGGTACCACATGATACATGAGATCAGAGGGTTCCCATCAAATTACCTTTTTTTAAAGCAGTATTTTTGCATAACTAAACCAAAATTTTAATTTTGTTTATCATAACATTTAAATCAACATTTTGTTGTATGATTTAAATATGAACTTTCACTGTTTCACATATGTTTGTTACTAAATAATTAGCTACTGCTATTCCCCACACTTTATGTCCTTGTTCTATGGGGTTAATTTACTTTCTTACTCTTTCATCGTGTGTAACAAAATTTCAAACATCTTTTGTGTGTAGTTGGTTGCTTTTATGTAGCCAATTACTAAAAATAAAGCAACTTTGATCGTGTTTCTTTAGTTCTTTTGTTTCTTTCTTTTTTCCCCTTTCCTATTTATTTCAGATATGAAATAGACAAAGTTTGAAAAGTTTACATGTCATTGTACCGCATTGGTACCTGCATAACCCTCATGTTGATATTTTTTTTGCATCGATGATTAACTTTCATTCTCATACTTATATATATAAACACATAATATATATATATATATATATATATATATATATATATATATATATATATATATATATATATATATATATATATATATATATATATATATATATATATATATATATATATATATATATATATATATATATATATATATATATATATATATATATATATATATATATATATATATATATATATATATATATATATATATATATATATATATATATATATATATATATATATATATATATATATATATATATATATATATATATATATATATATATATATATATATATATATATATATATATATATATATATATATATATATATATATATATATATATATATATATATATATATATATATATATATATATATATATATATATATATATATATATATATATATATATATATATATATATATATATATATATATATATATATATATATATATATATATATATATATATATATATATATATATATATATATATATATATATATATATATATATATATATATATATATATATATATATATATATATATATATATATATATATATATATATATATATATATATATATATATATATATATATATATATATATATATATATATATATATATATATATATATATATATATATATATATATATATATATATATATATATATATATATATATATATATATATATATATATATATATATATATATATATATATATATATATATATATATATATATATATATATATATATATATATATATATATATATATATATATATATATATATATATATATATATATATATATATATATATATATATATATATATATATATATATATATATATATATATATATATATATATATATATATATATATATATATATATATATATATATATATATATATATATATATATATATATATATATATATATATATATATATATATATATATATATATATATATATATATATATATATATATATATATATATATATATATATATATATATATATATATATATATATATATATATATATATATATATATATATATATATATATATATATATATATATATATATATATATATATATATATATATATATATATATATATATATATATATATATATATATATATATATATATATATATATATATATATATATATATATATATATATATATATATATATATATATATATATATATATATATATATATATATATATATATATATATATATATATATATATATATATATATATATATATATATATATATATATATATATATATATATATATATATATATATATATATATATATATATATATATATATATATATATATATATATATATATATATATATATATATATATATATATATATATATATATATATATATATATATATATATATATATATATATATATATATATATATATATATATATATATATATATATATATATATATATATATATATATATATATATATATATATATATATATATATATATATATATATATATATATATATATATATATATATATATATATATATATATATATATATATATATATATATATATATATATATATATATATATATATATATATATATATATATATATATATATATATATATATATATATATATATATATATATATATATATATATATATATATATATATATATATATATATATATATATATATATATATATATATATATATATATATATATATATATATATATATATATATATATATATATATATATATATATATATATATATATATATATATATATATATATATATATATATATATATATATATATATATATATATATATATATATATATATATATATATATATATATATATATATATATATATATATATATATATATATATATATATATATATATATATATATATATATATATATATATATATATATATATATATATATATATATATATATATATATATATATATATATATATATATATATATATATATATATATATATATAGACAAAGTTTGAAAAGTTTACATGTCATTGTACCGCATTGGTACCTGCATAACCCTCATGTTGATATTTTTTTTGCATCGATGATTAACTTTCATTCTCATACTTGTCTTTGGTAAGAATTGAATATGAGATTCTCAAGACAGAGACGCCAATTGACGTCATGGTGGTCAACTCACCTAAGTAACTTGGTTGATGCATAAGAAGTAACTTGTGTTTTTCTTTTCTTTTCCTTTTTTATTTTATCTTTACTCCTATATAATAGAGGAACCCCTTTTTTTAAATCTCAAATTACAACTTTGAACTATCTAAATTACCCCTCTTCTTTATTCACTAATTTAAACATCTCTACCTAATATACCTATAATACCCTTAAATCTCAACCACTCATTTTCTTTTCTCTCTCACATAAACCATTTTATTCCTCTAATTCATTCAAAATCTTTTATCTCAAAAACCGTATATCGATAAATTATAAAAATTATATGGGTGTTCTTAAAATTTCATGCTCTTTCATTAGAGATGTCATTCGATATACTTTCGACGAATTTTTAAATCCGAGGGCGGAGCCCGTACGGCTAAGGCATTTGGCTATCACACTCTATGACTTATCACCTCCTATGACCTATCACCCCCATCATCTCACCGCCGCAACGCGCGGATACTTTCTCTCGTTTATATAAAAGTAATATGCGGATGACAAGCGTGAGGATTGAAACTTTTTTTTAGTAGACAACAATACTTCTAATTAAATACTTGAGATAGAAAAGGAAAATAGCTGAATGTATATTTAGAGGTTTTTTCACTTAGTCTAATACACAATCTATTTTTAGCATGCAGTAATTGAGTTGTAAACATATTTTACGCATCTTTTTATTTCTTTCCAAAGAATCTTAAGAATCATCGTATGCTTCGGAAGATAGATTGTTACGAACCATACTTGGCATTGAGGGTACTCAATCACTTGCTGCCGTTACTCTTCAGTTTTCTGTTGAGGTCTATCCTGTAGAGGTACTCAAATTGAATCATTTTTGAGTTAATATACTTGTTGTCTTGTTGACCAAGATAAATATACACCAAGACAACAACTAGTATATTTGTTAGGAAAATGCTAAATAAAGCCCTTAGGGTTTCATTTAACGTGCATAAAAAAATTGTACCTTTTCATATTAAAAGTTCGCCCCTTGAATTTTATGGTAAGTGTACAACTATTTAATGCACCTTAACGAAAGCCCTTAGAGCTTCGTTTAGCAAAACCCTATTTGTTAATATACTTGTAATCTGTATTCTGTAATGGTTCTCTTAAAAGAGTAATATACTTGTTGTCTTGTTGACCAAGATAAATATACTAGTTGTCTAGTTTATTAAGATTTTTTTTTAGCTTAATTTTTTGAACAGCTAGTGTTTAATGTATACTTCTTAAAATGAGTTTAGGAAACATTTAATGTGTACTTTTTCACTGAGAACTACTTAACTAGTAAGCTAATGAGTATAATTCTAGAACCACATTGCTAAAAATTTCATATACTTTCTAGAAAAACAACAAGGGACGTAGCACACCACTACACTATTCATTTTTGATGACTTCCAATATATTTATTTATTACATATATTTTGAATATATAGATGCATATATAATTTGTTTGTGACTTGCCGTCATTGGAAGTGTACATTTTGTTGTTTTATAATACAAAAGAGCAAAAGTAAGGGTAAGGTTAAATTTGTGGATGTAAATATGGTCACAAGT
This sequence comes from Erigeron breviscapus, assembly GCA_034093135.1. Classification (NCBI taxonomy): domain Eukaryota; kingdom Viridiplantae; phylum Streptophyta; class Magnoliopsida; order Asterales; family Asteraceae; genus Erigeron; species Erigeron breviscapus. Next base: position 153,120,918 of record CM067170.1, on the reverse strand, counting down.
GACAAGTAAAAGGGTCGTATGAAATTGAATGAAAAGTGATAAGAAGAGGCCCTGTGAAATCAATCATGGTGTCCACAAAAACAAATATATATATTTGGGCTGGGTTGCTTTTTCTTCTAATGTTTGTGTCACGAGAATTACTATTGACTTTCTTCTACCACCGACGCATTTCATAACAAGAGAAATTGGTGGTGTTACACATTCGAGTTACAAATCATAATTTTTTAATATATTCAAAATAAACATATGATATTTATTTTTTAAATAAGATATTTTAAAAAATTAAGATGTGAATGATATTTCACCCAGCTTAAATGTACAATAACATTACTCTCATTTTTCCTTCATAATATCACTCCACCCTTATTTTGTTTATATATTTGCAAATGATACACTCCAATAAAAGAATTTTTACCTTAGCGATATTCAATCCAAACATACCAGCAAGCAAGCGATCGTGCGTTCAAGTTTAATTAGAAACAAATCTTGTAAATTTTGTATGATGTATGAATGTTTCTATATGTAACACCCCAACAAGGCGGAATCATGAGGGTTACACAATAAGCACAACACGACATGGAAATTAAGTAGAGACAAATCTAAATGCATTAAAAGGATTAGACAATCCATACAAATTCAATTCAAATACAAGTACCAGATCATACAAAAAATGCATAAGGAGCACGACTATCAAACGTTTGCAAAAGATAGTACAAAAGATGACAAATGATCCTAAGCATAACCCATAATCGGGAACTATGAATCACGGATCCAAGAAGTAGTCCAATGTCCAATCCTAGCATGCAAACAATCAATCAATCATCCAATACGTCTCTGGTTTACCTGTTCACCTTAAAAGTGTACTAAAACGTGTCAACATAAAGTTGGTGAGTTCGTAGGTTTATGTAATAAAAACCAAGTGTCGGGATATCAACCGTTATCGATATACGAGGATTAGAATACCTAATCACGTCAAGGAAACCCTAAAGGGTTCACGTTAGCACAATTCAACATATACAACGTCAACGTCTCAAATAAATCGTCAATACATATATAAATGTGGGTTCAACAACCCGTATCGCGGTTATGATCATGCCGGGTGTGGATTCGTCAATCCACCGTCAACGTCTTACATAATACACGACAAGTACACTTTCCACCCCAAATAAAGTAAACGTAGGGGCTACAAAACTCACCTTTGCCTTGAACGTCAAGTTATAATTGAATTATAAGTATTCAACGAGCTACGAATGTCCAGAAATTCTCAAAGCTCATGACCTATCATGTTTATATGTCATGCATATTAATATATAAGTATGTATATTTATATACATATGCTTATATATATATATATATATATAGGGGACCCTTATTTTGAGAACCTATTTTTTTGTAAGAACCTTAAGAACTCTTAAATTATGTATTGGATCACATGTTTTTTTTGTTCATTCACATGTGAAACGTTATAAAAATATATGTTGCAGAAGAAAGTTTTTTTCAAAACCTTATATATACCCGTTTGATCACATGTGAACGAAAACGTGAACATATTCATTCACAAGTTCACAAAAGACTATTTTGAAGGTTTTTTAAAAAAGTTTCTTCTACAACATACTTTTTTATATCATTTCACATGTGAATGAACAAAAAAACATGTGATCTAATACATAATTTGAGAGTTCTCATGGTTCTTGCAAAAAAAATGGTTCTCAAAATAAGGAAAGTCTATATATATATATATATATATATATACATATATCGATTCATGCTTGCTCGTCATTTATTAAGTTTAGGGTTTTCCCCGACTTTGTACGCCTCCCGTAGACTAAATATGACACCAAAGAAATCAAGAAATGGTTTGAATGAATGCTCGTGGTGTTCCTAGGAAATTGGACTCAAGACTAGCAAATCTGGAAATCCCACAAACCGTGCCACCGTAATGGACGACCCATGGTGGCGTGATGGACGGTGCCAGACTTTGGCTTGGCGTAAGAGACGCCACACCTTGGCGTAGAAGACGGTGGTAGTGGCCGGGCCACCGTAACAGACGGCATGACCACCGTAATAGACGGTGGTCCAGATTGTTTCATTTTGGCTTCTTGGCTTCCATTCTAGCGTAAATCAGGGGGGTTTCAACGTAACGAAGATCCTAGGCACCGTAAGCTACGGTCCCTGGACCGTAATAGACGCCAAGAGGAGGGAATCCAGCGTACCAGACGCCGCATGGGCGTAGCAGACGCCGGTTCAGAAACAAGGAAGAATTCTGGGTAAAAACAGTTGACTTGCAAAAGTCAAACTCGACCCATGACCTTCAAAACCCTAATTTTTGCATACATTTCGGTTTGTGATGACCCAAGATCTGTTTTTATGCATTCTTAATCATAAATGAACATAAGTAAATGTAACCCACCTTCCAAAACCGATCCTTAACAACGATTTACAAGTTAAATTTTGTTTTGACCTAATTTAACCCGAATTTTGACCAAAGATCGTTTATGTTAGACTAGGAATATGTTTACAAGCGTAACCCACTCCAAAGGATTCGGCCCATTACATCAAACAAGCATGAAACCCGGTTTTTGACCCATTTTGTTCATCATAACCCTAATTTCGATTTAAATCCGTTTTGACTCGATTTTTGACTCAAAGGTGTTTGGGTTTGACTAGATACATGATTATAAACATAAAATGATGCTTTTGAGTTAGATTTACCTTACTAAAATCACCTCCAAGATCAAAACCCGAATTTGAGCTATTTATGAAGATTTCTTGCACCTTTAACCCCAAATTTTTGATATGATGATTGAATGATGATGAAGATGATTAAACTAACATAAATCCATCATGAAACACAATAAATGAAGTAAAGATTTAGAGAGAGAGAGATAGAAGTCTTGCATTTAGTGAGAGAGAGAAAGGGTTGGAGATAGAATTGAATGAATGGATGGGGGAGTGGAAGAGTATGGTGGAGCTTTGGATAGGGTTGGGTCAATTGGGTGGTTCATGGGTCAATTGGGTCGACCCATGGATCACCCGATTACATTTCTAGTTAAATTAAACGTCATCTTACGTCACAAAATCGATTAACACGTCAATGTTGTAAGTGCATGATTCTGTTGACAACAGCAACAGCGATTTGATCAGTATGTTTATGTTTTGTAATATGTAATCATAGACTTATGTTATGTTTAAACTTGTTATTTGTACTTAGATAATGTGAATGATTACATATTGATCAGAGGTTTGGTATGTTTAATGTTTACGACTTGTATGAATGTGATTATAAGTAACATACAGATACAAGTGATAAACTAGTCACGTTTTAAGTAATTAAAGTATACTTAAAAGATGACAAAAGAAAGTGTGTACAAACTCGTGCTACAGTAACACGAGTTTGACTAAACTCGTGCTACAGTAACACGAGTTTGTCTAAACTCGTGGTCATCACGTGTTTACGTATAAAACACGCGTTTGCTAATGGGCTTTGGGCTTTAAGGTATACGGTCCATAATTAGCACGCGTTTATGAACATTTAGTATAAATACTCACAATTAAAACGTAATTAGTGACGATTAATTAAGAGATTACGACTAAACTCTGTCAATTAAGCAAACCCGCGCGCGTTTAAGGTCTTAGGTTGTATTACAACGAAAGACGATAATATAATTAAGCAAACAGTTATCACGAGAGGATTCCGCACTCTCGTCATAACTATAAGCGTTCTCGTTGACGATCAGTTCACAAGGACCTACAAGTGGTATCAGAGCCAATAGATTTTTCAATCTGAAGGTTCGAGATCGCTTTGTTTGGCTTAATTTTGCCAAAAATCGTGCAAGATTTCTAATCGGAAAACACGTGTTTGTCTTAGTAACACGTGTTTGGTTTTTAACACGCGTTTGTATTGTAAACGCGTGTTGGCCTTATCATAACACGTGTTTTTGTTCTTTAACACGTGTTTGTGTTTTAAACTAGTGTTAGCTGTTCTAATCACGTGTTTGCTATTTTAACACGTTTGTCTTGTAAGCTCGTGCTAGTATTTAAACACGTGTTTATCTTAAACACGTGTACCTGTTCACTCTCTGTTCTAATCACGTGTTTATCTCAAACGCGTGGTACTGTTCATTTCTTTTAATTTCTTCTTTTGTCGTATTTCAATGATGTCTGGAATGCCTACAGTTTCATCAAAAGAGGCCCAATACATAAATGCTTTAATTCTTCACGATCATGAAGTCGGTCGTACCAATTCACCCCCAAAATTGATTAGACTTGAAAATTTCTGGAGTTGGAAAAACGTTTTGAATCCTATATTCGCCTTACTGATTTCAATCAATGGGTGATGATTACTGAAGGATATGAGTGGCCAACTCATGAAGATGCTCTTGGAAATGAGGTCAAATACAAGATTGGGGATATGTCTGAAGTATTGAAGAAAGAATATGCCATTGAAGGGAAGGCCTTATCAAACTAGAAATTGTG